>DWNJ01000036.1:0-22399 GCA_018250275.1 Udranomia eurus | reverse complement strand
CAAGAAGATTTACTAATAACGAGAATCGTTAAGAGCCAAGAGAGAGTAATAATTTTTAAAAACTTAATAAGTATATCTCACAATTCTAGCTTTGCCAACACCAATCATGAGTTGGCAACCACTGGTTATGAAAAAAATTAATGGCTGAAAGAGCACCGTAGCAAATAAAACCTCTACGATGAGATGAGAAGAATCAATATTTTGTAGTAGACGTTCAGGGATTCGGGGGACCAGGGAGTGTAGTGAAAGTTAATCGTCAAACAAATTACAAAGTAAACAGACATTATTACTAACGCAACACAACATAAATTAACATAGGCTTTTAAATTACACAACGTTCTTGTTACGTTAGACATTAATACGCCATAAACACCTATTTATCACGAACCGAACGGAGCACATTTTAGCGATTCCCCGCCAAAAAAAAACAACCCAAAAATACCGTAATATATTTCCACAAAATCATTTCCATTCCACATTCGGGATCCATTAGCGAGTATTGAAAACATGTGACGATACGGAATATTGACGAACGACACACACCGGTACGCCGGAGCACAAACAAAGTGGGTAATTGCTCAATTCAGATGAGTGTTCCGGCGATTTGGCATACAGATACTGAAGCGCTGGAGTTTAGATCGGAAATGCTCAATTTTGTGTACGAGCGATAGAATATGGTGATAGACTAAAACATAAAAAAAACAACAACGGATTTATTTGATGACTACGTCGACGGCGACGACATTTTAATTGACGGTTGATTAAACAAGTCAAAAATGAAACTCAAATTAAAATGAAATGTGGAATGTAGGTATTGGATAAATGAGGAAGCCTATCTAAGGTTTTTGTCTGCCACTAACATAAGCTTCAATTTTGTTTTTGAGGAAAAAATATATCGAACTGCCCATTTCCGAGTGATTAAAACACGATTTTTAGTATCTGCGAACAACAAGAATGATAATATATGTACTCTTGCCGATTAATCTGCTCACCTGGCACTTACGAAAACATTCAAAGTAAACATATGGAAAGACATTTTGACTAAACCTGATCCACATTCGGAATTCATTAACAATTTGAATAACACGTGAACACAGAGCACCGGTGGACACAAATATTGGGCGAACAAACAAAATACCTAATTGCCCAATTCACATGAATGATCCTACCATTTTCAACAGCAATATATGATCACTCGAGTTCACAATGCTCATATTAATTCAAATCTCCGCATTCACTGAACGTAACAAAATTACAAATACATGTTAATTCGGATGTCGACTGCCTGCTGAATACAGTTTTCTGAAGTCAATTTAATAAGTAACAAACTATGAAAATACAATGCAAATGTACAAAATTAATTCTGTTTTCTGCAAAGGCACAAGAAAATAAAATGAAATGTTGCTTTAGCTGTAGACATTCCACAGCATTCTGTAGGTGGAATATTTTTGTAGAAACAAAATAAAGACAGCTACCGAGTAAATACGACTACGTTACAGTTGTACTTTACACAAACACACCGACAAATCGGGAACATCTCGTATAATATTGACAGCGAATGGGCCGTCAACCGGGAGGGTTTATATCCCGGAAAATCACAGGGAGCCGTCAAAAACGACGTCGCATTAAATAAACGCGTGCTTCTGAAGGTGATACATGGCTGTAATAAAACAAAAAGTGGTTTACATTGTGGAAGCGGCGTGGTAGCCATCGGGCACAATGGGCGCCCCACTTAAGTACGGTCCAGCGCTTTCATACCGGAACAAATTTCCCGGACCTATTGCTCGAAGCATTTGGGGGCAAACAAAGATGTTTTCCTCTCGGCCCCCGGAAATGCTATGCTCGCTGTGTGATTTTCAACATGTGGTAGCTTTTCCATGGCATATACGTTTACATGAAACAATACAGTGCAATCAAAGATATAACGCGATATTATGTATAGCTCCGTTTTTAGAATGAATAGAGTGCTTCCAACAATACGAGGTGGTTTTCGAAGCAAACGAGCAAGTAACTCATTTATAGCCTATAAATGGGTTACTTTGCTTTTCATTCGGAGTCGCTTATCTGTTGTAAGATTAGCAAGTGAAAGTAGAGTTTATATCTGATGCACTTTAGGCCAGTAACCTAAAGTAAAATGGGACGTAAAATAATCTACACAACGAAAAAGGTGTGTGATGTAGTAGTATAATGGGAGGCCTTTTACACACGATATATGCACTAGACCTTCCTTGGATAGGCAGAGACAACAACCAACGTTCCAGGGGCCACCCATTTGTGGTCGATCTAAGAAAGAAATTCGATCTAGTTTGCCTACTCCCAGTTATATAAAAAAAACACATATGCAGATACTTCCTGCTGCCACGCTACGTATAGCAAGTTTTACCACCTTCAAATTGAAAGCATGAAAATAAAACAATTCGTACAGAGCTCTACTGCACAAGTGTTTAACATAACATGAAGCAATTCTAAATGTTGAGCATAGTTTAAAGTAGAAACGGGAATGGGTTCAAAGCGGAGTGAAACTAAGGTGTCGTTCGCACCGAGCGTCATTTGTAATAAGAACGACATAACTTTGAAAAAATATAATATAAAGCATAGCATAGAATATTTATACAGATTTACGCACTAGCTGCATTTATAAATAATTTATATCAAAAGCAAAAAATAGATCATATTATTTAGAAACCTTTCACTTACACGTATATTAAGATAACATTTTTAATCAAACAAAAAATTGCTGTCCTATAAAATGTTCATTTTCGTAAATGAAAATGTCGTGTGTAGCTTATTTAATCCGCCAAAGGTTTATGACCGTTTTCTCCTTCTGCAGCTCGGTGTGAAAGACACCCAAAAACTTATCTCAACAGATAATGCAATAACTGTTTACGTTCACTACCATCGCGAGCGTAAACATTTGAGTTGGTACAGTTTGTTATTAATTAAACAACTTTAAAGGATAAAAAGCAGAATTGTTTGAAGTACAAACAGAATGTATCGGTTGCGGTAAACAGATCGTCGGTGCGATAAAATCTCAATACCATATTGTCTCATCACATATATTCCGAATTCGTCCGGCCCCGTTTGATTTTACTCCCAGCACAAATTAACGTGCCGACTATAGAAAATTATACGATCCAACTTAAGAGGCGTCTCTAGATGGGTTGAGAGGAGACAATGCCCGTATAGGGAGAATTAAAGGCAAGGCTGATCCTGCTATTTCTAGCTGATGTGTGTGGAATCTCTGGGGAGTTTTTATCTGAGATCTCATTATGGTGGCAGCTGACAGCACAGAGCCTTATAGGTGGGCGATATTATCTGCGGAGACAGGAGACGCCGATGACGCGTGCAAAGTGAGGACATTAGTTCGGTCGCCAGGATCGCTCGTTAACGCGATCCCTGGGGATCTTACGCTCACATCCATTTGTTAGTCATCGCCTTCACGCCAAATGTTTCGCTTAATGCAAGCTCCTTTTATGTGAAGCGAATGGGGAGTCGCGGAGCGGTTACCGAAATAAATTCCTATGGATTTATGGACGCTACTGCTACAGACGATTACACACAAAAAGCTTGGCGAAGGGGGCATATAAAGAACCGGTGGTGGCGATAACGTTATGTTACTATGAAAGGAATAAGTGTTTCACTAATGCCATATGTACCTACGCAAATTTTGACGATTTGATATGAGTTGCTCGTACGTATGCAGAATCATCTTTAATATACATATACTGACAGTAATGTCAGTCCACTAAACCGCTTCTAACAATGAACCTCACGCACTCGGAATTCCTATCACGCGGACATACGCAACGTATACAGCTCCAGGATTTACGGACACACTTATAATTTCGGTTCTTGTCTAGTTAAAAACCAATTTAAGACGAAGCTATAAAAATTCGGTGGAAGGGTTGCTTGCACTCGCCACCCAGCCGCGCGCGCGCTCAATTCAAACAATCCAACTGACTGTTGCGCCGTAAAAACAAACATTACGCATTCGTAACAAACCCAACGATATGTAGGGTGATGCTCGTGATATATTTGTCTGCACCTTATGAAGTGTCAGTAGAGAATACGTTGATCTACGACTTGTAATCCGGGAGCGGGCGGTGGACGCGTTCAACATAAAATAAAACAAATAGTACCCACTTGCTACTGTATAAATGTTATGTTTACATTTAAACATCTAAACTATTTGTGTTGTTTTTTATTAAGCAAACAAGAATGAGCGTGTTAGTTACGTTTTTATTATAATAAAGTCTCAAAGACATTCCTAGCTGTCCGTTTACCTCCGTTGTAGAATATGGATACCTATAATATAAAAAAGTAGAAAATACTTCATTGAATATCTTCAACCGGAAAGTTTTTTTTTTCATACTGCAGTATTGCTTCCGCGCATTGTTTAAATGCAATAGTTATGCGTATGTTTTCAAATCCATATGAAATAAAAAAGAGGATAAGCCGGTACGTGTGCACCTCCTAGATCGGAACCCGATGTTTATTTTTCTTAATATTAAAGTAGTTGTCATATAAAGTTATTGTCATAAATGTTAAAATAGTAGTTTCGAAGGTGGTAGAACCTTTTACGGTTCGACTCCGGAGGCACCATCCCCATACCTATTTATGACTTATAATAGCAGTGTTCTTGCTGCCGTGTTCTGGTTTGAAGGGCGTGGTCAGAGAGACATATTTAACCGAGGCGTCCCAACTTATTCCACAGGGATAGCAACGCATTTGTGACCTGTGAAAAACAAGTCGAGAAAACAGGCTCGTAAATTATACGTATAGGTCAAAGTTTTTTTTTTTAAATAGAAGTAGCAAAAAAATATATTGCTTTGATCTAAAAGGTCACTTCCGAAGGACATCTGTGACCAGATCCAAATAGAGTAAACGGCATCCCCATCCTCATATATCCATCTGTCCATTAACTGGCTAAAACGTCAGAGCAAAATTTCATCAGAAATTTCGCTCTCCTCGTCTTGACTTAAATTATCCCCTGTCCAAACTAATCAACATACCGATATATCGCTACAAAGTATCACTCTTGTCATGTCGGACTCCTCGTAAGGGATTTATGGCACGGCTCTTCCAACATAAAATAAATAAAAGGGATAACACATCTCGTATTTTCAGTGTTTCGTGCTAAAATCTTGGCAGGATTTTGTACTTATCATGCAAGTCTTAAGACAGCTCCGGCATTTTATAGAAATTTCTGATGAGACGTTGGTTGAACAATAGCATTTGGCATACTTAGTATTAGCACAACATTTCTTGTGTTTATTCTTTTAAATTTGAAATAATTAAAAAGGCAGAAATAAGTGTGGCGGTGGTAGATCCAGGGCCGAACCACGAAATATTCAACTTCAAACCATCTAAAAGCGGCCATAGCCCAATGGGTAGTGTCCATCGAAAGGTCGTCGGTTCGATCCTCACTCCGCCATTGAACACAAGCCGCCGTGCTTAGCTGGAAGAGTTAAAGAAATGATTAGTACATGCCAGTAGTTTAAAAAAATCTCTACACACCACGAACTGTCCGCAGAGGTGGCGTGATAAATTTCACGGATTAATATAACTGGGGGCACACGTAATTGTATGTCAACTCAATGAACCCCGGCCGGCAAGTTCACGACCGGTCGGCCTATTCATCACAACTGAATCACACACTCACTCACTCACATGAATAGATTATGTTCGCATTCCTGTATTGACATCCTTTTTCGCTGGCGGATATTGAATTAAGAGTTGATGCTTGGTTGTTTTTTATGCGTCGCCGTCGCTGCGTATGGATCCGGTGTGAGATTAAGAAAAAGTATAGCGACAATGTATGCGCAAAATAGCAGGATAATTTGGTACAATCTCTAAAATGATCGAAGTGATTTATCTCTCTTTGTGACTTTAGGTGGGTAGCTCGTTTGCATGCAGTGTCTGGACATCGGTAGTCAACCGCAGACATGATTGAGGGTCTTTCTGAGATCAACAGAGAGACGTGCTACTATACCTTAGGACTAAGTTGGAAGGCTCCCTTCTTCGTCACCCTCTTACCGTACCATTAAGACCAGAATACAGCGGCCCAAGTGCTTTCCTTCCTTAGTCGAAGGGTAAAACGTTCTTAATACCTTCAATACACTAGCTTCGCAAAACGAATTCACAAGTATAGTTGCGCTGCTGTGTATGATTTACCGCACGTTTTAAATCAAATTACGACAGCAATACGCTGCTGCTTAGCCTCGAATTGGTTTAAACGAAGCCGCCGCAGTCACGACGAATTTATCCGCGGAGAACGGCACTTTAAAAATAGGTTGTATAGTCGCAGAGTCGCGACCATCGTTGAACAGAGCTCAAATTTTTCATTTCATTTCTGACGAGATGTATGGAACAGCTTTGGGGCTTAATGCATCCTTTCAAGAGGGATACTATGCGCTCTATTGACACACGAGCCTTTATACAGGGGATTTGCCGATATTGAATTGTAGAGAGAAGAGAAGGCCTACGCTCGTCTCTTGTATAGTCGATAACTAAGTGTGAGTAGTGTAGATTCACTCGGATAGTAAGCCAAGAAAATCAAATTATGATGTTCTGCGCCATTTAAATTATCTCGCGTGATGTATCTCAATGTTCGATCTCTTGTGTGAACTGACACTTCAAGAACTTTGAGCAACGCCAGACTTACAGAAGTAAAAGGAAATAGACCATCTATTTTGTTTTGCTTCGGCGCAACTACTACTTTTTACTAGAATGGAAGTAAGGTAAGGATTTTGAATAGTTTAATGTTACAACCACACCCCATAGAAACAAAAAAAAACCCGACAGGCCCCATGATTATCCACTAAGCAGTATTCTCACAATCAAGCAAACTAACAACATCATTTTAAGGAACGTGGTGCGAAAGACTTTCAAGCGTACTCTTCCAAGTCATTCGCAATGAGGGTCGTACCCAGGGGCGGAACAAAAAAAAAGAATTAGCTACAGTTAACAAGTCGTTCACAGATTAGCGTTAAAAAATAAGTTACACCAATATCGCCTTTTGTATCCAGCGTGGTGAGAGGAACCGGATAAAAACGGCCAAGTTGACGTGACAAATCGTCGAAATCGCGTGGCCGAGCCGCTGGCGGACAGGCCGGCAAGTGGGCGGTAGGGTTGCTATTATGTTGGAAAATTAATATTTCTGGGGAAAGTTATCGCGGTGACCGGTCAGTGGACCCATAGATTACGAGTTGAAGAGTAAATTTTAAATGTACTTCGGTTTTAACCACAAAAACGAACAAAATAATTAGCAATGAGATGTTACACAAAAGGAGATGTTAAATTAGCTTTTGATGTAAAGACAAGACGACATTATCAAATAATAGTTTTATTAACATTTATTAAATTAATCTTGCATCTGCTGAGGACCTAAATTATTTCTGCGATGACCGCTAAGAAAGAAATAACGCAAGTAAACAAAATAAAATATTAATAAACCGTAGTAGGCCCTGCAAATATAATTGAAATCTTATTAGTCAATTGCATACGATTGATAGCAAGGATCAATAACATTTATATCCGACCTCTTTTTAGGCGAAAATAACTTGAAACCCAACAAACGGTTGCAAAGGTTGGCAACCTCATACGCGAGTGTGGGAGGGCAAATTGCTCGGATCCTTATAGTTTGCAATTTATTCGAAACTCGGCGGGCTTGTAGATTTATATCGGCGGTAGATTGGCGGCGCGCCTCACGCGAGCTACACTGAAAGCAATTTCAGTATCGGCCCTGGACTCCACTCCCGCCCGACCTCGGCGAATGAACCTCGAACACCCAATATTTTTTTGTAACATTACACAGGTAGCAAATAAGTATGCACTCCACCTGGTCGTCTGTGTTATCAAGCCAAGACAGGATCGAAATTCTTAAGTCGACCACACATGCTTTGTAGCCCTCGAGAACTAAGTTAGAACGCCTCAGTTGTCTTAAGTGTGTATCACTGGCCACACCCTTCGAACCAGAACTCTGCGGCAAGAACACTACTCTTATAAGACAGAAATAGGTGCGAGCGGACACACAATATAGCATTGATATGTATGTATCAATGTATTCACTGCTACTGGGGAATCCGCATCACGTATCGCAATAAGGGAGGAAATATTTTTTTTGTTGATGTATGAAATAGACCGAACGACGTGCGGCCCACTTGATGATAAATGGTCAGCGCTAACCATGTATTCTTGGGCCAAGATCGAGAATGCCTCAGAAGGAAGTTCATTCACAATCTGCATGTGCGAGGATGAAATGACCGCGAAAATTCCACTCCCCGTTAGAGAAGGTAACAATATTTAAAAAATACTACATATGAAACAGCAGGCCTCTGTGGAGTAATTCAATGTGCAACTGATCATTGCGTAAGACAATTCGTTTGTTAATCCAAAACGGAACACACTTTTTTTCCAGCTCAACTGAACATACCGGATTACCTGCTATTCCGAAGCTCTAACACTCATCCCATTTCCACGTTCAGGCGTCTCCGGGCGAAGCAGCGGAACGCGGTACTCGTGTGCATTCCTCGACCGGCATTCCCACGCGTCAAATACTCCCGAACAGCGTGGCATGGCGTTGGCAATTAATGTTCGGACGGCCAGCTAGACAATGCGTCAGTGAGCGACCATTAGCTGCACAATTAGTGCAATTGTCGTTAATTTATCGTCGTACCGCGTCGACGGAGGGAAATGGCTGGGGGGTAAATCATTCGACGCCTCGTCTCTCCGCCGGATTGCACCCTCGATAGTTTTCCCAGCGACTAATTGATATACGGTTTAACGGTACAGTGGCAACGTGGTAGCTCGTTAGTGTTCTTGTCATTTGATTATTACTATTGTTATTAGTCGTTTCTGTGTTGCCGTTTTGTAATTAATATGTCAGTGTAGCGTTTCGTTTGTTTTGCCGTGTGTAACAAAATATTTTGATTGCTATTTACGTTTGTTTTATTAAATTTTGTAACAATCATATAGTCTAAAAATCCTACATGTCTCTCTATATGTATCGTACTTGGACTGACGCATTTGTTTAGAATAATGATAACAGTATCAAATCAGGATTAATAAAAAAAACTCTACCATTCTACTAAATATATAACGCGGGCAAAGCCGTGTGCAACAGCTAGTTCCTCGTATTTTATAACAGCTATTAACAAGATCACCGAGCAAAAAGGACACTCTCATCGATGCCCTTACTATAAGTTGTAAGCAAATGAATCCCATAGTCAAACACGTGAATTTACATAAATAATTTGTCAGCACGACTTGCTCTGGAGCGACTCGTACATAATTACACATCCGCCATAAATCCTCATTAGGTACGAGTGTGAATGCGAATGTACCAAATCTATTACTTAATTACGCACCACTATGTGTATCCTTTACCGCGTACAATCAACGCTGTGTGTGTTCGTCATCGTACACGATTTAGGAAGTTTACAATTTTTTGTCGGTAACCCTTACATTTCAAATTATATGTCAATTTTGACACTTTGAGTGCAATAACTGTGTTCGTTTTTACACTTCGATATAAAACCAATAAGTCGTGTAAGAAACGCATTATGCCCACAAATAACCAATCTGAAATATAGGGAGGGACGTAACGTATTTTGCCGATAATATTACTAAATCTCGAACTGGCCTGGTTTCATTGTAAGATATGTTCCATTTGCGTTTATAAATAAGTATTCGATATTTATTTTCCATTTATGCTTCACCCTCGGAAAGTTGAAGTGTCAAATGAGAATTAGTCAAGCGCACGCAACGATCTCTCAACTCCCGCGTATTAATGCGACGCTGTCATTTCGCGCGCTTTTAAAAATGTCAGTTTGTTTTTTTTTTAACTAAAGAACCGGCAAACGATATATCGGTATCGGCATTAGTATCATTCCATCCCTAGTGTAAACCGTTGTCGGTCGCAGCACATCGATTAAAATCTCAATCGTTATTGCATGGCGTTATTAACAACGACGCCATTACACGCGACCAAGATAATAATCTTTTTATTACTGCCACTATGACCGGCGATTCGATTAAAGGATAGATAAACTTGGCCGCTAATAGTCCTGGTTCGGTTTCTAGTTGAAACAATAATTGTGTGCGGGAAACGTGATTTTTGACCTTGAAGCCGTTTGCGAAGCCTTGTAAAATTTATGTAGCAATAGAATTTGTTATAATACAATTAGTTAGAACATTTATATTAATTTATTTTTCAACAATATTTACTTTTTGTATGTGTTCAGGGGCTTGTGTAGATCGCGTGCGATCAAGCAAGGCAACATAAGGCGCGGACAAGAACTGAATGGTCCTGACCGATAATGGCATTTTATTTGGGCTTCCGTGCCACGGAGGGCACGTCGAGCAATCGGTCACGGTTGTTGTCGACAGATGGCAGTTCATTAAACCTTGTCGAAAGGGTTTGAAATCATCTGACGTTGGTTGGTATTTCCGTTGACCCACATTGGGGCAACGCAGTAGCAGAAGCATGGTCAAAGCCTTTCCTGGTCCTTGGAGACTCGAACAGCGGGAGATGAGTTTTCCGGCTAAGGTGATGAAAGTTCCTATTGGAATATAAATGGAGCTGCAAGCAAATGTCTTCTATACATTATACATACTTCAATTCTGTACATTTAATAAATACTAAAAAAAATACCGCTAGGGGTCCTCATAGAAGTAAAACAAGTCAAAAAAATCATTTAGCAATTTTGTCTGTCTGTCTGTTGTCCGGTTTTCACGCAAAAACGGATTTTGATGTAACCTATAGGCTATGACGAGGACGGGGACGGAGAGAGGAAAGTGATTCTGAGGTGGTACAAAGTGCGCCGGGTCACCTAAATAATATTGACAAATAAAAACAAATGCAACGACTTAGATATCATGAGCTTTTATGTTTGGAACAAAGACGAAAACTTATGACCGCCGTCAAAAATTGATCCATTAAGATTTCTATCCTACAATTGTTGTCCATATTTCCCTGGTACAGGACAAGATTATATCGCCATTCCATTACGTATCATGACGTATTTTAGTCCATACCTACCGATCACGCGCCAATACACTACACCGTGATACAGACGGACATTTGATATTTCTCTCGCCGAATTACTACGCAAAATTTATAGGCGAAAACTCGTATAAATTTGAGCCGACTCTCATTACGGTTTACATTTTTCCGTCCCCAGGGAAACGGCGGTCGCGATGTGGTGAAACTTTACGCGGCATATCTGCTAATTATTGCCTTGATAAATGCGAAGGCGCGTTCGGACAATTTGTCCCCAAACTTTTACATGTGAACATTCGTGTTTTCCGAAACTTTTTCGATAAAACTGCGAGGTCTCTTTTAAAATTGTTTTTTTTTTGTTAATTATGGTACATCGGATGATAAATGTGAGCGCTGTTACCACATCGTTTACAAACACACACACATGCATATACGTAAGTACATACTTACATATATACACGAGCATACACACATAAGTGAGGAGAAATAATTGGATTACATATTTTGCGAGACGGTATTACGTGGTCACTGGCGACAATGAACCTCTGTAAACAGTAGGTAAAAATAGTACAGAATCAAGTAATGACATACATATCTAAAGTTTCTTATAAAAAATCCGCTTAGCATGCGGCAATAGCCTAAGTTAGGTTAGGGTTCGACCAATTACCATCAAAATTGTGGGTTCGTGGCTCACCTTAGCTGGAGGGGTTAACAAAATTAGAAAGAATATACATTTACTCAGACATAATGCAGAGAGATACAACAAGAGAAAAAATAAAATAAAATTTAAAAACCATGCGTAAAAATAAAAATTCACCTTCTAAATAAATCGTCATAATATAAACACGCAAAACCTCTCCATACGTGTAGCGTCATGTGACCAGAATCACACTACCCATTTTTCCGAAGGTTGTTTGTTTGTTGTTTGAAACTTGTATTGTAACATGGTAGTAATTAAAAAAAGAACACATTTGCCAACACATTAAACAAAAGAAAGGTGCGATAATTGTGAACTTACATTTTAAATGTTACGTGCCTTATCTACGTACAATGCTGGACTTATCTTGTTTGCAGGCAGGTGACCGCCTCGTCTCGTTAATATGTTGTGTTCAACGACAAAGTTTAGAAGATCTAACGAAGGTATCTTAGCATTTTTGATTTATTTATTACTATTAGTGTAGTATCACTACTAGCTGATCCGGCGCACTTCGTATCGCCTCAGAATTGCTCTGTCCCGTCGCCGTCCCCATTCCTGTCCCCGTCCTCGTCCCCCCGCCCCGATACAATGAAGAATGAATGAAAACACTTTAATTTTAAACTTCATAAAAGGCAACATATACATACATATAAAATGTTACATGTTTTTGCGTATCATTGTTTTCTTAATTTTAATTTCACTTATTGTACTTATTGTACCCCTGACTACCGCTATATTTACTTGCACTGCCACTGTCGAAAGTATTATATTGTCGGTCTATCTCTTATAATGTCTGTGACAACACTGTTTATGCTCCAATGACTCTATTTCAGTGTCAAAAGTAAAAGCAGATAACGGTTACTGTGTAATCATCCTGTTAAGTGTTTATAAGATTTTCGATAAGGCCCGAAGCTTTTATTTTCTCTGAACTTAACTTGTAGATCATGTACGATACCACTACCTTAGAATTTTATGTCCTTCATTAAAAGAAAGAAATCCCTTAAGCGGCCGACACGATTGATTAACATTTTAGTGGTAAATGGTGTGTGCGTGTGTGTTTCAAGTTTTTTTTTGTGTAACTCTAGTTTCTCCAGAAAAAACATTCCACAGACATCCACCATCACACTCTTAGTTATGCGTTGCAATTTTTTCTCTTACGTCCTTGCATGTTGTTTATTTTTTTTGTTGTTAAATCGACGTTTGTTTCTCAAATATCTATTACATATCCATACGTATCCCATTTCCTAATGTTAGCTACGTACCCTTCGCTATAAAGTCGCCTACACACACGGCATATCTGTCGACGTCACCTGGCACGATCGTCGGCACAACGAGGGTATGACAGACCGTGTGCGGAATCCTAACTATATTATTAATATCATAAATGCGGATGTGAGTTTGTTTGTTACGCTTGAACGCTAAACTACTAAGCTGACCCTTTTACTTACTACCTTACCCTGAGTACTATTTATTTCGAAAATATACTGTTCGCGAGAAAAAGAACATTTTGTTTTGTCATGCTCGCCTTTTCGCCTCGAAATTATTTATTATTAAAAAGGTGTTCTGGTCGTTAATATTTTGAATTGTAATTGCATTGTTTTATATACTATCTGATCACATAAAACCTAATGTATACAATGTCTGGAGAATGAGTCCTTAAAAACCAACTAAACTTCCCGTAAATAAGCAGACAGATAAGCCTAGCCTATTCGGCGAAACTGTTGTTATCGTTGAACGAGTTAAAACTTTTAAAGTCGGTATCGCATGAGAACTTATCACGTGGGCAAGTCTACAGGCGAGGTCATTCCATTAAGATTATCGGAAGCTCCCATTAAAACCACAATATTTATGTTCAAACTTAAGTTCGGCGCTGTCACACCCTCGTTACCTGCGGCAACAATCGCTACTGGCCGGACGACATCGGCGGATAGTGTATAATGTATTTTATAAGCATAGACTAAGGCCCATACCTCACCGAGACGCCATGGCGACGTCGCCGGCTACGTATCCAAGCAATTCGTATTGAAATGTATAGCAGTTAGCTCACTCGACTACTGTTTGGCAACGTAGCGAATCGATACAAAATTTTGTATTTATAAGGGTAACGAAATTAAATTTGTTTAGTTATCCAATAAAAAGTATATTTAAAAAATCACCTATTCCTATGTAAATATTGCTATAGCCATCAGTCATTATCAGTGTGTAGAGTTAAAATAAAACTAGACTGAGATCTGAATGTAATCAATAAATTGAATATACGTAGATGAATATTAACAGTTTGCCAAAACCCTTAAAATGCTAAAAGCAACACACAGGAAAGATCCTGTTAATTAATTAGCATCACTAATTATAAGTATATTAAGTGTATCGTTGATTAAACTAAACACAGAGGCAACAACAAAACACGAACACGATACATTAATTGTTAATTACGACCACGTTCGCCAACGGCCAATAGCAAATTAATAAATAGAAGAAATGTCGGCACGGCCTCGCAGGAAGTCAGCCGGTGAATTTGTTCCGCCGTGCCAATACAAACAAGTTCATTAATTAATGTAACGTTATAGGGATGTGCTGCGCGTATTGTACATACTCGTACCTACTTTCTTGTAATTCTAGTGAATAAGCACTTATCTGATCTTAAGTGTCCAAACTTAAAGGCGATTGAGGCATTGAGACTGTGTCGTATTTTTAAAAGAGTGTTGGGAGTTTTTTTCCGCCGGCGCTTTTCTCCCGGTCTACCATAGCCTGAGAACATGAAGGCGTTGAAAGCCGATGGCTACTGACTTATGGAATGTATATGACGTTCATTAAGTGTATTTGTATACCTTATAATGAATAAAAAGAAATGGTTCTTGATTCTAGTCGGTGAATTCCGCCGAGCCAATACAAACAAGTTCATTAATTAATATAATGTTATAGATACGAGTATTGCTGCGTTTTTACAGTATTATATTAACATTTTTTGCAGTATAAGAGCTGTGAGCCAGCGCAGCTTTAATCTTAAGTAATTGTTGGGACGAATGATATCAATTTCTAAACTTAAATTTGAGATTGAAATTATTGAGAAGATTGAAAATGTTGTCGGTGAATTTGTTCCGCAGTGCCAATACAAATAAGTTCATTAATTAATATAACCTTGTATAACGAATAATTGCGATATTATCTAAAAAAAACAGTTCTCGCGACAAATATACAGAGATTCGAAGCGGCTATATCCAAATGGATAGGGTTAGGTATAGGGTTTCGGACTCAGCAACAGTTCGATCCGTACTCCCCGAGTCTTTCATATTACTTGGGACGGATTCACAAAATGACTAGGACGCTACATGCTAGTAGTGCTTAATCATGCTACTAGCATTGAAAAGCGTATAAATAGTATACCGGTTAAAACAAATGAGGCGGTATATCATTAACGATTGTGTTATGAAGGGCACCCTCTACGTATGTTTTTTTTAAGTTGGTGCCATCCCTAAAACACAGCAACAAATGCAGGTTGTGCCCGATGACCAGCGCTTGCGCTTGCGCAGTTCAACGTCCGATTAATTCGCTCGATAGTTCTAGTTTCTTGTTTATCAAACTAATAAAGATATATTTTACTTGTTTAGTGTGCGATGCGGTTACGACACAGCCGGCATTGTTAGTGTGTCACATCGAAGTCTCCTTTCCTATATATCTTAGGGCCGATAGTACGAAATACTGTTGTTATTTTTTTGCCATGATATTTTATATGTAAAAGAAAAACCGGTACCTTCCTTTGCAATCTTATTAAAGAGTATAATTATATTACTTAAATATTACATTAAAAGAAATAATTCACGAAAAATAACCAAACACGGAGAAGATATTACACAGATGGAGTTTATAAAATGTGCTTATCAATTAAATATGTTTTAAGTTAATAACACGGAGAATAAAAGGCATATAACAAATTTAAAAGTTTTAACATCAACGATTACAAAAACTATCTAGAGATAAAACAGACAACTTTTGACATCTGTGGTTAGAAACGTGCGGAACTAATTATTCTGACGTGAAACAGGCATCTTTTATCATCGACGATTAAAGAAGGCAGAGAACGCGAACTATTCACATGTAAAAAAAGGTAAATTACAGCATTTAATGGCTACGCAGCAATTTCAAGCAACTATTCCGTAAACATAACTGATACATTTTATCAGAGGCTATCTATACATGCGTGCGTAACAGTTTATTTTAATTTACGAAAATTTCGAACGTTCTAACGCTTTCGAGCGAGAATATTGCGAAAAATAACAATTTGGACTATACCCGTTTTTAAAGAGTAGTGATGGATTTCATTCTATTGATATCCGGTTATCATCGTCATAATGCCACAAACAATACTTGATATTGGAATTTATTAGGAAGCTTGCAATCGTATTTTGTATAATAACTTCTCCAAAAATCCATTTTTCAACGTTTAATTCTTTTGAAATTGTTGTTGAAATTTCGAATATATACCGGCAATAAATTGCACAACAAATTTGTAAAAGATTATAACAACATTTATAACATATTCATTTGTGCAAGAAAATAAAAGAAAATAAAGAAAGAAAAGTGAATTAAAGTGTCATTGTAGTCTTCATTGATTCTGGCTTCTGTTATTCCTGCAACTGTAAGATTCTCTCATATATATAGAATGTTCATATCATATTATTAAACATCATATATCTATAGATACAACAGGAACTTAATTAATAAAAAAAATATTAAACATCGTACTAACAAATTTCATCATTATATCAAACTCTATGAAATAAAAAGACATCGCGTCTATACAAATAAACTTATTCGCCTTTTCAAAACTCCAATAACAAGATTAATAGGAGCAATCCAATCTCTGCTTAGTTTCTAATTTGTTAGATTGCTTTTTGTACGGCTAATATAATCAGACGATTATTCATGTCCCACAGTACTGAATTTAATTAATAGCTTTCAGCGAGGCTTGCGTAGGGATTTCCGAGCGTTCAGATCCAAGAGAATAATATACTGATATAGAGAAAGGTATTAAGAAAAATATGATAAGTCTTCCAAGATTTATAAATGCGGTCATTAAATCTTTTGATACATTTGAACGAATATTGTTCTTATTAAGACTTTATGACGCTTACAATTTGATCCAAAAACTTTCCGAAACCGACGTTTTTGACAGGCGCGGCCATTTACACAGTGTTTTAATTATTAATTAATTCAACAATCAATCAACGTTCTTTCTTATGGTGCTCATTTACTATTGATTTTAGAAGCACAATTAATTGCCAACACAGGAAGACATAATTCAACGCGCTGCCGACATCTGGTGACACGTCACGTCGTCTCGCGAATGATGGAGCGATATCCGAAAGTTTTTTCTCCTAATTCAATCGATATTCCGTATTGTTGGTTGGTTACAAAGACAATTTTTTGTGTACGCGCGAGCAACGCAGCAAATTCATTTAGAGCCGCATCGATCAACTTCATACTCGGGCATATTTACGTCCCTCTTCGAGCATAAGTAATGGCTTCCAATATGCCAGCATTGGAGACATGGCCGCACGACTAGAGACAGATAATTTGAGTTAATTTACGATGGGGCGATAAACGAGTAGGCCGGTGGTTGTGGCGAGAGGGCGCGCACACGATTCCACTGTTAGCGCCGAGAATAAACTAACCGCGACCAATGAGACGTTTCAAAAACAACATAATCGAATGCTTAAGTTAACTAGTGTTCTTCTATTGACACTCGATGACCGTTATGGAATAATTTGTCTCCAACCTAACCCTGACCTGTCTGAGACATTTGTCAAAAAAAGAAAAGATAAATAATACACGACTTGTTTGACTTGGCTTACGAGTATATGGCAATTAGATTACAATTAATGAGCTATATGATGAATAATCGTTATAGTTGTGTACAATAATCCTTTCAACGACAAAGCTACATTACCATAAACTATGTATTTATTTTGCGTTTAGACGTTGATATCGTCTATGTTGGTTGGTTCCTTCAGATCCTTCAGATTCGAATTTTGAATCTCAGAGAAGTGTCTGAAAAACAATCCAAAATTATATTAACCATAGAGTTATTTGCACCATAACACTTATTTATCATACCGATAAAGGAGTTACGCCACTACGTTCTCGTTTCAATATAGGTTATTGAGTTTAACGAGCACCCACCTGGCAACACCACGGATGACAGACGAGGTCGCAGTTCGAGTGCGGACTCCAACTCGTTAAAACTACGCTGCAACCGAACCCGGGACTGTGACGAACTTAAATTAGTATCTGTTACATCGTACCAATTAATTTAGTTTTGCGGATCGATAACGACTTATAACTTATTACTTGTTACTGGCACAGGTATGGATGGCCACGGTTCCGCGCAGCAATAACAAGATTCGAACTGAATTCGTGCATTTAATTGTAATATTTTTTGTCCGTTTTAATGATTTTATCGATAACGACTTATAACTTATCTCGATCTTTGATTCATTTATTGTATATTACTCTAATATAAGAGTTGTCAAGAAGAGGGATAAAAATACATCGAACCAGTTCTTGGTTGACAAAATTCCAATCTGAATAATTTCTTTATTTCACAATACAATTAATTACATCTCTTTCCAGTAGGACCAACATTGAGGGCGTCGAAATGAATATAATTATTTCATGATGTATTAGGTATGCAGAGAGTATTTTTAAGGGCTCATAATGTAATAGGCGCCGGTGTCGCTCCTTGTCGAATAGTTGTGTAGAGTCATTATTAAGGATTATTGTAGGATTAAGTAGCTTATTTCTCCATCTCCCCAATATCTAAACTTAGATGTTCCATTTCGTCGTATAAACCATTTTTTTTAAACAAACATATAAATGCGAAGGTTTGATAATTGGTACCTTTTTAAAGTCATAGTTTATTGTAATTCGACGCAAATTTGGTAGGTAAATAAATAACTTTTTACATCTAAATTGCCAGAAGCCATTTTAGAATATAAGAAGGTTTTAACGTTATGAAGTGAGTAGAGATTGTTCTCTACTCACTTAGTAACACATTTAGCAAGCATAACACTCTGTCTACTTATCCATGCAATCGCTTTGGAATTATGCTAGAACAGAAAGAGGAAAAATCAAAACATTATTTTTTAACTGTCCTGGTTTCAGATAATCCTTGACACTATATTAGAATTAGTAGAATATTCAATTTGGTTACGGATTTAATGGAAGTATGTATGCTAGGCTACATTTATCTTTCCCAAAAGCCCGTTCTAAAATAGCTGAAAGATTTTTTTCAAATCAGCTGATTACTTTGAAGATTGCTTTCAACATCTAAGAATACCAACTTTACTTATTTGTAAAATATTAGTAAGTATAGATTTGATACTGAAAGTCGCAGTCATAGAAGTCGCGCTCAAATTCGAACTGCAATCGAAGCCGGGACTGCGACAAAGTTAAATTTGTGTCTGTTGGTACATAGTAGCAATATAAATATATTAATGGGTTATCACATATACATATAGCTTATACTACCTCGAAGGACGTTTCTCAAATAGAATACTGCTTTCAACATCCAAGAACACAAAGTTTATCTACTTGTATTTGTAATATTAGTTGTGAATATATTTTAGAGATGTAGTCGCAGTAACAGAGGTCGCGCTCAAAGTCGATCTGCAATCGAAGCCGGGACTGCGACAAAGTTAAATTGGTGTCTGTTGGTACATTGTAGCAATCCATTTAGTTTTGCGTCTAGATCGTAGATTATCGAGTTACGGCGTTTCGGGCGTCTCGTCTCGCAAATTGGACGCAACGCGATAATTAATTTGCGAGGCTCGGACTCCAAAATTCGAGACGAAGAGAAATGCAAATGAGGTGTACAATTAGTTTAAATTTTGTATGCATTATTTTGTGGATCTATAGAAGCGCTACAACGACAAACAGTGAAATACGAATTACACTACTATTAAGGATCTATACATTAGTACTGTAGTACTATGACAATAGCTTGTCATCCATTCATCCATTGAGACATCAGTGTCAATTAAGACAAACAGAGAAAAGTAGTGCATAGTAAGACCTTATTTTGACACAGTCATACTTAATTGCAAGTAGTCGCCATTAATTATGCCATAGACGGTCACCATCCACTTGAAAACGGGTCGTGAGTTGGATAAATGTCCAACACCCGACCAAGTCGACCGACGACTAAGATATTAATAATAACACAAACGAGACTCACACATAAACACACGATTCGTGGGATATATTGATAGCGGAAATGTTACAAGCGAACATTTGATTAATGTTTGAGGAGAGATTATCAATTAATTGAAGATTCCAAACTATTGATCAACTCGCTAACCGATGCGGGTATGGAATTTGTGAACTACTGGTATAATGCGTTTTAATTATGATCGGAAACTTGATATTATGAATGGAACTACCAATCTTATTGTGCAGGCTTTTTAGGAATAAGAAATAATTCCAGTGGTCGTTAGGATCTGACTGTTTTGCGTATCGTTTTTGTTACAATAACAGTAGAACCATTATCAACAGACACACAATTCTATCTGAGACCGGAGTTATATTGTATTGTCACTCCACTGTTTGTTATTCGTATTTTCAATTTATTTACATAAAATTAATCGACGTGGTATTACTGGTTACGTGGATCTCGGGACTTTTTACGGTAGAAGAACTGAGTTGCGAGACTGCGAGTTTTTTACTAGTTACGTTTTTGATGGCATTTTACTTACTTGTACCAGAGATATAATCCCAGCTATCGTCAGAATCAAATCGAAAATGATGAGGCTGAACATTGTACTAGAGCTAGGATAATTATATACGTGGAGTATGTAAAATATTTTATTATTTACTTGTTTAAATATTTTTTAGAAATTAATGAATTTTTCGTACAAATACCTTTAGTTATAAACACAGGCAAAGCCTCGTTTTCGCTCCGGGCACTGTTAAATATACATAAAGTTTAATAGCAAATATGCGAAGCCGTTTCGGGATACTCGAGAGTCCTTTGTTCTCCAACATCTGAACTATGCCTACATCTCTTTATTTATTGAGATACTTTCTAAGTACACAAAAAATATTTTTTAATTTAATACTTTTTCGCGTAACATCACCCCGAAAAGCCTCGTCTGACGGAACAATGAAGCCAAATGTTTTCTCAAGTCCGTCAAACAATAATCTGCTCTTTGGAGTAAAAAATTAATAATCACTCCATTTGTCCGCTCTATTCTTAACGGCGTGGTAACAACGCTAAATATATAAAAATATTATATTTCTTAAACACGATGGACTTTTTTCTCTCAACGGTCGGCACTTTTCTTTTATCGTTAACAAAACCTTTTGACCATTCTCTTAAAAGGAACAGAATATTTCTAATATAAAATTTTTAGAGTATATCGAAACCTGCTTTAATTTACGATCTCGTCCGCATAAAACTTTGAAATATTAAACGCTCATAATTTTATGACGTCCTAAGTTTTAAAACTATAACTTGTCGACCTGCATTGTTTGTCGATACGGTACAGAAATCGTATTAAGTTATGAATTAACAAATATGAAGCAGGAATTAGTGTTATCGATCTACCCTTTGTCGGTGAAGGTGAGCTGACTCAGACCTACGTTTATGCGCGATGTCACCTTGGTGCATACTGTATGCTTATGTTATGAATTTCTCCATTCATTTTAAAATCAATAAACTCCGCGGTCAGGTCAGGACGCACCATGGCTTCAAACTAAACACTTATAATTTTATATTTTAAATACAACATTAAGGTAGCAAACGAGCATGCAGACCACCTGGTGGTAAGTCAAGTGCTACCGATGCACGTCAAATCATCTTCTGACCCGACAGGATCGTATTTCAGGTGAGATACACATTTTGTCTTCCTGAAGACTAACTTGGAACGCGTAGGTCAAGTGTCTCGCACTTCAAACCCGAAGACGGCAGCAAATACACTGATGTTTAGTCAGACAGGACAGGGCAGAAATAGGTGGCGCTGGCGATAGTGTATCTGAGGTGTTCGACGAAATGTTCTACCACCGTCCCATCACATTCTTATCCTAGTTATCAATCTAAGAGCAAGACACCCACCACTGGGATAATAAAGGGATGATGAAGACAACGCTATTGGAAAGTAAACAACACAGCACAACTGGCTAATCTCGCTAAGGCGCTTACTGTGATCCACGAATGTCACGCCATAATGCGCCGTAATCCCCACTACAATAGACCGTTAATCGTCCACGCCACCCTCACAGGTACTCCGGCTAACCTTACGAGTTGTCAATAAAGGGGAGGGCCCCCGCCGGGATCGTCTTGGGAGGTCGCCTCGTATGGGTATCCGAATTAATAGCTTACAAGCCACCTAGCGCCATCTGTGCCTTGTTTTACGAATCTGTACAAGTTTGAGGATTGATGTTCTTAAAACATCTGTACGTGTGTTGTAGTCATATGTAGTCAGGGACGTCGTGACGTGAGCAATTCTTTAATTTAAACTAGAGTTCAAAGTATGTAGTAGAAGAAAAGTATCGCTCCACCAATCTCCCCTGGAACATCGTGGTGAAGGATGTTTTCGATTAATTGATAGAATCATATCATCATCATATATCATAAAAGTAGTCAGATAAAAGTAAAGTGTATTATTTAATTAAATTCATATTTATATCTTGTTTAAAATTGAAAC
>DWNJ01000035.1:0-22448 GCA_018250275.1 Udranomia eurus | reverse complement strand
CGATTAAGTATGTCTCCCTGACCACACCCTTCAAACCAGAACACAGCAGTAAGAATACTGTTGTTATAAGGCAGAAAGAGGTGGGGCGGTGGTGCCTCCGGAGTCGAACCGTTAAAGGTTCTACCACCTTCGAAATGTATGAAAAATATTAATAATAATAAAAAAAAACAAAATATATTTCAAGTATTGTTTTTACTTAGATGCAACTTTGCGTGTACATTGTAAAATTTCTCATTATTCCACTTCAATGTCTCAAAAATTAAAAAAAAACACATGCGAGTAAACAAATGTTATATGGTTGCATTTTTGCGATTGTTTCCTATATTGCACTCATTATCACTTTTATCCTAATTACAACCTTCAGTTGTTTTAGTTGTTTCATTAGTTAATGATTAATAAACACTACATTGCACTACAGAGTACAGACATACTACATAGCCTGCTATGCAGTTGAACTAACTTGTAATCTTGGAATATCTGGGCACGGTTGGAACATCGCACGAAGCGTAAACCGACTCTACTATGCGGTATTCATGAGTAAACTCGACACGAATGTACGTTTGTGTTTCATAATACATATTACTCTGAATGATTGCAGTTTACTGTTTTCTACCTACTACTGAAGTAGAAATGGACCTCTATGTAGAGCCCAAGGTGATGTAACCTAACGCAGACCCATTCCTTTTTTTTTATAACTGGGAGGTAGCAATCGAGTGCAGTCCACCTGATGTGGTCACCGCCACCCATGGACATCTGTAATCAACCCAAGATACAATCGAAGTTCTTTCTTAGGTCGATTACAAATGCATTGCAACCTGTGAGGACTAAGTTGGAACGCCTCGATTAAGTACATCTCCCTGTGTGGTCTAGGAGATGTACCCTTCAAACCAGAACACAGCGCGAAAAATCGCCATTAAATTGGACTTTAACTTAATTATTTTAATTTACAGGTTTTAATTAATATGGTTCATCTGAATGCGATATTTTATTCCTACTCATATTTATTGTTTCTATACGTAGCCCATTTTCAATAATATATTGCTTTAACTTAATTCATATAAAGCAGAAGTAACCTGCAGGTTCACACTGATTGAATAATGAAAATTACTTTATTATAATTCAAATAAGGTTAGTTAGACAATCATTATATAAGATTACGTTAACATACAATGAGTTCATGACATTAGCTAACTTAAAAATGTTGGATGCAATCAATTAAACAATTTACTTAATGGATATGTTAAAGAACAATCAATTATTATTTTTAATTAACATAATGAGAAATGAGGTATTCACATGTATAGCTATTATATAGCTCTATTTAATTCCATAAGTGCTTCGCTTCATTAGTTAATAACTCTCGTTTTGTTATTCATTGGTATTATATTTTCCATCAGTATTCGGCAGCGGTTCTGTTTGCAAATACATTTCGATATTTTAGCTACAATTATATTATTACTAATTAATATGCTCTACATATTTAACAACAAGAGTAACTTTTACTAAGGCATGGGTTTTCAGTTTACTATCAACGTCTATTAAACGATCAAATGATTACTACTTCGTCATAATACTGAAGCCGGCACCTACCGAGACATAATATGTATCTTTGTGCACAAATATCCGGAATATTCCAGAAAACCGTCAGATACGGTAGAGTAGTACCAAAAATACTAGATATCCAAACCAACCAGTCGTACCCAGGTGTCCGTGCAAATTACTAATAAATATGTGTATATTATGGCGATACATATGTATAAAAAATTACCAGATAACTTAAAAAAAATACATATAATAATCTTAAAACGAAATTTCTGCTTCTGGATCAATGTTTTCATAATTTTTAGAGATTATTTACGAATTAACAAAATTGCCGTAGATATTTGATATGTAAACATCATTACATAATGAATTTAACAAGGATTAATATTATCCTAGCATTTGCTTGCCTAGTAGGTAGAATAAGAGAAATTGTAAAACTAGAATAATACCTACTTGTACATCTTATTCAAGCAAATTATGACTATACTATTTTATTCTATTCTACCTCAGGAGACTTACTTACGTCACCTCTCAATAAAATCGTTACAATACCCATTAATCAACTTCTGCCATACATGTCGAATGGCGGCCGTGTCGTATGTTAGCAAACATCGAGAAAATACGGGTATTCGTAATAATTTAAAAAATCATAAAGGGTTTTTGTATATTGTGGTAAAAAACCAAACAAAAAAACCAATTGGCTATACCGAGAACACAGAAATACCTCGATTCCATATTAATATACTCACCTCAAATGAAAATCGAGAAAAGCAAACCCTAGGGAAGTCCGGGCTAAATTAATTGGAAAGGGATCAGACCCTTGTTTTGACTGCGCAAATAGAATTAAAAACGTACCCCCATATTCCAATAATCGCTCTATTTAGCAATTTAAAAGTCCATTGCCCAATGGACGGCGGATCGATTGTGTAGCAGTGCCACCAAAGCTGGTAGCTTTTGAAAAATTGTATTGAAAAGACGAATGCCTTGCATTGCGTATGGCTATTTGGACATACAATAAATTGCAGAATAACCTATGTACCATGTAACAGTCATCAATGTCCTTACCATTTATTAATAATATTGCAATATGATACGCTGTATGTAGATGTATGCATAACATTTTCGCAAATACCATAAGTAAACTCTCGTAAACAAAACTATACCTTTACTATTTTTTGTCATATTGAACAGATTTCTGTACAAGCTACGGGGCTATAAGGATCAAACCATTAATTACTAATGAATCTTACGCATCTTATAAATACAATGGGTTAAAACCACATGTGTTTTGGTTAATTTAATATACATCCATAATTTAATGGAGCATTCAAATTATTGTAAGAACAGGACGCAAGATGATATATGTAGACACGAGTATAACCCTGACTTATTTATCAACTATTACTCACGGGTAACCCTCTTATTTAGCGACTATTATTCTAAGTGTTTTTACAAATTCGAACTGCCTATCATATATCTTTCGACCAAGCCAATTCCAATATGCATTCATGCCAAGACTATTACGTAAAATATAATAATCTCCTCTCAAGTTGCAATTCAGTGTCAAAATCCGATAAGAGTAATATTGATTGGAACGATGAATGGACTGTAATTCCAATAGGAGTTTCGAATATTAGGCCAGAGATACGATCTGCTGCCGATAGAGGCAAATGCACTGAGCGCTTTGCTGTTTACAAATCAATTTGTGCCAAGTATCTGAAGAGCGATTTAGAAATTGTCAGTCGATTGCTACAGCGATATAGGCGAGCACACATCGCTGCTTATAAACGAAAGGGCCACAAATAACAATCGTTCAAAACCAGAGTCACTCATACATTTATATTTCACAAAGACATACCCGTAAACACTCGCGCATCTATGGTTATGTTCAGTGCAAATACATATAAAAATTAAGTAACAAATTTCAACGTGGTCTCGCAATAAAATAACAATTTTGATATGTGGTCCGTTCGTTTATAAGCAGGGTATGTATGGTATATGTACTTGTACATACAAACGAATCTGGTATAACCTCCCTTACACACTTACACCTTAAATATCTACACATTGAGTTACCACTCATTGGCATGTTTTGTTATATGTATTGTACAAGCAACACTAATAGTACTGCAAATACTGTCACTAGTAGTACCTACTGCAAATTGTGATAGAGATGGTAAAAATGTTCGTAGTATTTCGAACATTACTTTTCAGCATCAATTAATCAACGTTCCTACCCAGTTTCTTTCAAACCACTCATTGTGTCCCAGAAGACGTAAGATTTGTTGTACAAAAAAACCACACCTTCGACCTTCAATGAGCTATAATGACCTAAAACTAATCTATTGCATCTAATTATTCTAGGGGTTTATTCTCGATGCGGTAGCGTCAAACGTTAAAAGTGGCTAAATCTTTTAATTTTATTTTGCGGTCTACGCCTGCGCTTACTTATTCGTCATTCATTCTTTATTGAATTCTATTCTAATTGTAAACTTTATTTCTTACATTTGGTAGGTCTTTTAACGACAATTACACGGGCGGAGGAATAAAATTTGGCACCGTCAAAGTTAATGCGGAGAAGTGCAGAAAGTGAAGTGAATATTTTGTACAATAATAAATGGGAAACACATTAAATTAGTAAACCAAACTATTACGCACTCAACCATCTATTTGACGCACACGTATACATGTCTATCAGTTATACACGGAACGTAATTTTAATACTGAATGATGCAAAAAAACTGTTGAAATAATAGTTGTTTAGCTGTAAGTATCGTAAAAACACACTGCACTTTAAAAAACCTAGTTATTTAATTAAATATTTCTGCGCAATAGAAGTAACACCTTTCGAATTATTTATGAATGCCATCTATGCGTTTTAAAATCAAAAATAGAAATTTGTGAGTTATGTCATTCTGGTTGAAAATGACCCATATCCAACAGTTTCCTGTTTTCGTTCAGATTAAAAACCATCATTACTCACTTCACACCATCACTCCGGTGTGTTTACTTAAACGCTCCATCCCATTACATGCACGAGCGACGAACCATATTGCTTTATTTAGGCTTTCGTAATATTTCGCGCACCTTTCCTTAACGATATCGGTGATTTGAGATGGAACCAGTGGACCGAGAATAATCTGTCGGGACGGGATAGCAGGGGTGCATCATCCCTACATGACAGCGGGCACCATGGAGACGGAATGAGGTGCTATCATATGTGCGAATTGAGTGCGGCGCTAGCTTACTCATATTCAATGAAAAATGGAAGAGAATATTGTAATATTGTTGTTCAAAATGTTGAATTTGACGTTAATGTTCTTAACGTTGAGACTATCCTATTTTTTGCCCGTGTGGTTCTAGAAGGATTTCCCATTGATACAATCATTCATCCTTTTGGTCGGTTAAGTTAAGATTAAGTTACCTTTCCCAGGGAAGAACAAAACAAAACTGCTGTCGCTTAGTAAATAGAGTTCCTAATACCGAACTGGAGTTAATGAACAGCGATATATTATTCATACACATCACACTAACAAAGTAGGTCGCCTAACAGCCGGGATGACGAAGGATAATCCTGACAGGTGATCGGTTCGGAGTCGTGTCGGGAACGTCAGGAGTCGTAACGACGTCTGCGCGTGACGCGTCCCGTATCTGTTGAATGCTGATTCACGCGAGTTCGTCGCCCTCATCCCGCCAAAGAAATAACAAAACGTCTGAACGCCGGGGTGGTTAGGCAATAAATCAAGAGTACGTCATAAATACTGCGCTCCCTTCTAAGGGTAAGAAGTGTCGCATTTTCCAAGTCATAACCCGAGCTCCGTAATGCAGCCCCCGCGTGCGGTATGTCTCGGGGATGTGCTTATTCGCTTGCGGTGAAATGCCGTCCCGGAATTCCGACTGTTCTCTATTAAGTTGGGAAGCAGCGTTATATTAATGGAACTGTAATACAGTTAGTCAATGGTTCTACCGTCGTAGAGGAGGATCTTACACAACTTATATACATATATGTTTCTTATCATTGGATGAATAGGTATATAGTTACAATAAAATTATCTATTTGATTGTAACTTTAATACACCTATTCATTTATCAACGCTATAGTGATTGATGGTTCAAAAATGTATTCCAAAAAAATTTGTTGTCTGTAAATTCAATGGACGATAATTTTACGAGATAACGTCATATATAGATAGATAGAAGGAATTAATTGAAAATTACAATTTTTCCCTTAACTTTTCACTTCACTTTATAAACAGTTGACGAGTTCATCGGACGCATCGGCCGATGGAGTGGAAGAGAGATAAATGCGTCAGAAGTCGAACGCTCAGGCCGATCGTGCCTCTTGTTCCGTGTTCTCGTTTGCACGCGGAACGTTACATTTTTTCGTGCGTTCAGCCGGCGTTCATCGATTTATACGACGTTATGACGACAATGAACTAAACTTAATTCTTAAATCTATGAACGAATATGAAATTCGGATTGAATAGAGACAGTGCTTATTTTTACTACATTTTTAAATACGAGTATTATGTTAAAAATGAATAAAAGGAATTTTATTACATATAATCAATCAAGGAAGAAAATGCTTAACTTGAACGAAGTTATCATGAAATTTCGTAGAGATTGTTTATTTCGAAACTTTAGAGTCATCAAAGTTGTCGAATTGAAACAGCGTAAATATTCCTACATGAAATGTAAATTAAATAATTATTCTCAAGATAAAAGTTCCCCGAGCAGTTTATTACGCTTCATAATTCAGAGCTACAAAGAAAGTAAAACTCGCTTATTATGCCAATAGACAACTCTGAATAGATGCTATTTCATTGTTATTTTTATCAACAAACAGTTACTATTCTTTCCTACGATTGAGGAAAACCCAATCGCTTCCTTTCTCAACCGGGGTTTTGTAGTACACGAGATCGTAAAAAAATATCAATTCAAATAAGTATGAGAAAAGAAATCTTGCCCTATTTCCGTTACTTAATTGGAGTGTTTTAGTCTTTGAGACGTCTGACCAGATAACAAGAAACTCTTAGGTTAACGTCTTGCAAACCTTGTTTCACTTTTACATCTTATAACTATAAATATAAATGTAATATACGAGTATAGTAATACTCTGTGTTTGTAAAAAAATATCACTTCAACTCGACAAAAGGTGGTAGGTTTAAGGTTGTAAAACCTTTTACGGCTCGACTCCGGAGACACCACCGCCACTCCTATTTCTGCATTATAACAGCAGTGTTCTTGCTGCTGTCTTCTGATTTGAAGGGCGTGGTCAGGGAGAGACTGAATCGAGGCGTTCCAGCTTGGTCTTCAGGGGTAGCGACGCATTTGTGGTCGACCTAAGAAAGAGCTTCGATCCTGTCTTGGGTTGATTGCAGATGTCCTCGTTTGATATCTCAAAATTATAAAAAAGAAGTTATTTTGGAGCATAAACCAAAGTCTATGGGAACGACACCATAGCGTAAACCAAAGACCAAGTACCAACAACTATCAAGACTTGTCAGTATGATGATTCAGAAGAGACATCGCGCATTTTGCGCATAGCGCAATCGCACACGCGAAATTTTGTAAATCTAGTTTTTCTTGTCTATGTTACTAAAATTCAATACCTGTCAAAGTGAAAATAACTGAAGAATCCATTTGGAGTCCAAACCTAAAGTCCATGGGAACAAAGCCATAAATAGCAACTTGTATTAACATAAATAGTGCAGCAGCAACCAATACTTGTCAGTGGTGATTGTAATGATATACGCGAAGTACTCTTCCTTCAACGCAGTCACGAAACGAAATGTGAATAATGGTCTGCGCACGCCGGGGGAATCGTAAATCTCCGATGATAGTTATAACGTATCGGAGTTCCGAATTGTTTCACGATTTGACTACATTTTTATGCTCGATTTCTAAGTGATATAATACTTTTATTAGTGTAAACTACAGTATATATAAAAGACACCAAAATGTATTTGGTATGTTTGAGCGGAGCTTATAGATTTCTTAGAAATAACAGAATGGATTCATAGAGATTTCCGTCAACTGAATGCAAAGATTTTAAAAATAAAATTCAATATACATAGTCCGAGTTTTATAGTTCTGTTACTGTTATTTATGTATTTATTTTGTCAGAACTAACTCAGAGGACTATCCTAAAGGTACTTTATACTTTGTAAAATTCAATACATGCTATACGAACCTCAATACACATTTCAGTTTAAGTGTAGTTTGTAAGTCGCAAGTATAGTAGGATTATTTCGCCTTTTAGTGGTTAGTAATAGGACATTTGAAATGAACCTCAGTAAAAAAGCAAAACTCTCAAAAAGCTCTGATTGTCTGCGGTAGAGCGGTCTCTATTTCCTCTCCGAGTTAATCCACAATTGCATTCTCACCTCGAAACTGGCTAAAAATGAATCCGAGTGCAGTTTTATATGTAGGTATCTTTAACAATGGTCGTAATAACCAATTTGAGGAAGACACAGACTTAATAGATCATGCTAAAAATTCTAATTATTTATAATTTAGTCATCTTTCCTAGGCAAATTTTAAGTAAAGCGTTTTGGACATATTAAATACTTAGCAGAAAAATAATAAAATTTGTACAAAGGTTTATTCATTGTTTAGTTTGTTTTAGTTTATTCATTAAAATAATTTTACACACATATTAGTTGTTGGGACATCCTTTTAGGTAATTTTAGGTAATCGTATAATTTTAGAAGTTTTTCTAGCACAATATATACAGCTTTATCTATAAATAAAAACAAACATAAGCAACTGTTTAACACGGGTCTGCGCTGAAGGCAGCAGCAATGTTGCCATATCCTTGCATGGTTCAAGACCTACGTAATAAAAGATACAAGCGCCTAATACAATCTTCTTAATGTTCAATATTCATGCGTCTATTATAAACTTCACCGATACTCAATCCTATATTAAAAAGTATACGTTTTTAGTATTCCATTTATCGGTGTGGTCGATAGATCACAGATATCCATAGATGGCAGTTGGCACTTGAGTGGCATCAGGCTTCATAGGCGATTCTTTTAATAAAACCAGAGAACTGTAACCTTCGGAGTAATGACGGTAAAATTTTATGTAGCGTGCCAAAACTACCTTTTACACGAAATAAAATGATTACCTTATATATAATGTACGACAAGTCGAGGGAGGTAATTTTACTTTGTTAGCGTAATACCTCGAAGTTTTTACGTTTCACAAACTTACATTATTGCTAACATAAAAATTCAAGGCGTAAAGCTATGGAACTGGATTAAGGGACCTGTTTCACATCGCACGGCGTTTATTCGTTCGTTTATCGCGTTTCACTAGAACTCTTAAATGTATGTCCAACTGTAAATAAAACAAAAGATATTCGATTACATTTTTTACAGAAATAGCTGTGGCAGTGGTACCTCTGGAGTCCAACCACGAAATGTTCTCTAGAACACTATACTAAATAGTCTACAAAGCAACTTGCGCATTTTCTAATTAGTAAACTTCTTTCTTTAAATTTTAAGTAAAAAAAGTAAATGCCTGGTTCTCTCGCGACTCACCTATAGGGTTATAAAAAAATTGTAACAGAAATAATGTGTAGAACATTTTTTAATATAGTGCTGCAAATGGTATCCCTACCTGTAATAGTAGAATGATTGAACCGCTTTCTTACTATTTCAATTTCAATTCCATTTAGTTTTCAGTTAATTAGAACAGCCTTTAAATTGTAATAAAAAAATATGATTTACTCACACTAAAATGCCTGATAGGATAACATTCTGAAAAAATACGCTTTAACATTAAGCTCGCTAGCTCGCTAATCGCTTAATGTAGAGCTATCTAAGCAGCCTAGGGGTGTATAGAAATGCGAATAACTACTTAGAGCTTAGATGTTGCGATAAAATATGAAATGCTTATCAGAGGAAATTATTTTTCAAGTATGTTCCGGTAATTAGAAAATCCGTTCCGATGCGGATAAGGCACGTGTTCTGATAGAATGTTTATTTTACGACCATCGGTCACGCAACGCTTGCACGAAATCTCGAAAGGGTCCCCAAGTGAAATAAAAGGATAGGATAAAATAGGACACGATTTAATACAATAACAGAAAAGATTATAAGGTCAATCATGTCATCATATCAATGCTTTACTGCAAATTACATTAAAAATATGTAAATACTTATTGCATTGCACTGTAAGTCTGTTTATGCGGTCGGTATTATTTTCTGATTATTCTTTTATAACAACTACTAAATCAGTTGTTATTTTTAATATATATTCCATACTAGCCTTTGCTCGCGACTCTGCCTGCATTAAGTAAAAATTTTAAGGCGACTCCCTATATAGAAAATGTCCAACCGTTACGAATTGATTTTCTGGATGGAAAACTACGCTTTGTCGTTCCTTGAATCCAAAACTATCTCTATACCGAATTTCACCTAAGTTGATCCAGCGGTCTATGCATGAAAAGGTAACAGTCAGACAGAGTTACTTTCAGATTATATATATTGGTATGGATTTAGTAAAATATTTTTATTTGTATAATATTTTTCAAATTTAGCTAACAACATCTTCTATCCCGCCGTCAGCTCCCAGTCATAATATATAGACTACCAATATTCTTAAAAAAAAACACATCCATGAACCTTCTGATAACATGGCGAGCCTAGTCTCAAACCTACCACAAAGCCGCAAAGGGCGTACAATCAATGCCGATTAGGTCACGGCCACCACAAACAGAACTTGAGTGTTACCCACACATGCAAAGCAGTCCAAGGAGGCCACGGCAGTTTTGCAACGTGGCAAATGTACGAGAGCTATACGTATTCCTTATATAAAAGCTCGCGAGCTGTCTTGCAAATTTCCTGATATATTACCTACACCGTGTCGGGTTTGCACCTCGTTACTGGCATCGGGTTTTGCAGCAGCAGTTGTGTTTATGCGATGTGTTCGTGCTATTTGCTGAGGAGATGTGCAGATTATGTATATACTTTTTGAAGTAGGTAATACTTCACTTTACTGCAGATACAGTTTCGGATGTTTCTGCCTCTGCGGCGCCAAGTCTCGCTTGTTTTTGCTGATATGTTCTACTTCTCGAGTCCTCAAAAGAATTCTTGGCTAATTTCTCGAATATATAGATGTCCGAACCATATCAGATATATGTTCACTGCTTAAATCTATACATATAATAAATCTGTAAGTGAGTGCTGTCTGTACATGGAGATATCTAAGAGAAAGCAGTTTTAGGGTGTTTTTATTAAAGAATAGACCCCAAAAAATGATTTTTCGAATTTTTATCTGTTTGTCTGTGCGTTTGTGCATGCTAATCTCAGAAAAGACTGATCCGATTTCAATGCGGTTTTTACTGATGTATTGTAGTAAGCTTCACTTAACATTTAGTGTTTGTTTCATAAAAATCGGTTCATAAATGAAAATGTTATGGGACAGGCATGGGACGGGGTGGCGGTACGAAGTGCACCGGGGAAGCTAGTTTAATAATAAATATGAAACTTTTTCCATCATCATACTATCACCATTATATACGAGAACGTAGAAGGCAAAGTTAAATCTTAAGATGAAAAGTATTAAATCTCTTTTATAGAATCCAACGTTTCTAAGTTGTAAGTTGTAATATTATGGAAGCCTGGTAAAACTTTGCAAATTCTAGAGTGCTTTTGCTGATGTGGGAATATGCCAGAATCTAAGTTCTTAACACTAAGTTAATCCCGCGTACCATGTTGAGCTTAGCATAGTATAAGTTTTATAATTACGAACACTGCTCATGGCGCGTATATCTGCTTAGAATGGATATATGTACATATACATGTAGTATTTACACGTTTCCTGCTTAGATTAAATAAATCGACGATTCCCACGTAAACTATCGTATATCTAAAAAGTAGAGTTTAGAGAACACACACAGAAGTACACAGTTTACAAAGAGCCACTACCAAACTTGCGATTTCACGCCAGTGCATACTTTTCATATATGTCTTACTAGATTATTCATTGAAGTTGATCCTATCTAATCTATCCATGCTGATATCGATTTATTTCTAGTCAGGTTGGATACCTAGTAAAGTGGGTTAGTCCAATGAACACATGAATGCCTCACTGCGGCTGCTTTGCGATTATACAACTGTGACTGTTCCTAGAACGATTGAGGGACAGAAATGGCCGTTTTATTGACGTACCTGCATCGATAACCTAATTAGAATACTCTTGAGTACAAAAGTAAAGTTGTATTTTGGATTGTGTTATTATTATAACAAATCACAAAAGAAAATGAAAGAGTTTATATTTTGTACCACGGTAAAGTAATAATTGTTAATAGGAGTTACCTTGAACTGTTGTTATAATGATTTTATCAAGTAGAATCCAGTTATACATACGTGTATATTTAACATTAAGACATTTTATAGAGTTGATATATTAATATTAATAGACAAAAATAAACTGTTTTAGAACATTTTATATGATTATACAATTATTTGTTGTCGTTTGCTGTTGTATTTATTATTGTCATATCTTACAGCACCTATATCTTAAATGTAGTGGGTTATGCTTAGATACTTGCATGAAAATAATTCAATAGGTATTGGGTTAGTAGGCCAACATAATTATTTCTACATAATAAACGATCTATGGTCGTAAGCTATATTTCATAGTAACATATTCATATGAGCCTTCATAAAAAATGTTTTATTTTTATAGTGAGCTTTCCGTTGTGCTTTTATACTTATACTTAACAAACTTTTTTTTCATTCAAGTCAGTACATATGTACCATTATTTTCGTGAGAAATTCTTATAGAATAAAATATAACTGTTCATTAGATCCTCTACTAATCCGTATCATAATTTTTTATATTTATTTATGTTTTGTTCCTGCACTAACGCTATTGTGGTAGTTAATAATGATAGTGACAATTTCTGGATGGATTCTTTAACATCTTAGTTTTAGCATATAACTGGCCACTTTTAATTTATACGAAGGCGCTCCTTATTCTCTAAACTCCATGTATGCAACTCAAATGTTGATGACGCAAGATGGAAGTGTCGATTTTTTAAACAAAAGTAGCATTGTCTATAGCACGTGTCACGTCGTCAGCTGTCAAGTGACATGACGTGCGGATGACAGCGCGTCACGGGGTCGTAATGCCACTGTCATTCTTTGTAGGGATTTGTAGGGGAAAATATTATTGTAACGTCCGCTCGGATAACAAAGGGATGACCTGCTGAGTTGTGTGATACAGATTATTATAATTAATAAAATACGTCGTGTGTCGTCTTAGGAGAGATTAGTTAAGGAAACAGAAATAGTTTTTTTTTAATATATAGGCAGAAACAATCCATATGCTGCAAAAAATATATCTTATTCGCCCACCCTTGCAGAACCAGTGCTCTATTTTTATCGTTCGTTCCATGCTTGATATTTATATAATATATATTGATATATTGATCAAAGTATATTATGAAGTAACTAACGAGAGACCTTGTAGTGCCTATTAATGATAACTTCATGCAGCCCCTATGATTGAGGCAGCAATAACTGCCAGCTTCTATGAGCTCTACCTCTAAGTCCTAGTTCAAAGCATTGCATAACTTAGTGAATAAATTCTTTGTTTTCACAATAGTTGCAAAAGAAGGCCAAGAACAACGCGAACGTGGAACTAAGTAGGCAATAAGCGTTAAAACTTTTCCACTCGGCCATTAGCTGTTCCGTTCTTTCTTCGTCTTAACGACTTTTTGCACAATTAAGGCTATTGTTTCGGGAATATTTACGGTTTTTATTTTCCTCTTTTATAAATAATTTAGGATGTAATTACTACGCGAACACCCGCGCATGGGTGCCGCGTTCATTTTAGCCACTTATGCTCGTGTGGGAGTTAAGTTTGTTAATTAAAGTTCTCTAGAACTTAAATTATGTCTCTTAAACTCGTATAAAATTACTTTTTAAACGCAGTTTTTACGCATGAGACCTTACTAAAAGAGTACATATACTTGTAGATACAGTTCACGAAGCGCTCATATGTAGTTAATAATAACATATCGATAGTTAATATTTATTTAATTTTAAAATAATTATTAACATTATTTTAACTTGTTACTTTGCTTCTCTTAACGTTACACTATAGTATTACTTTACATACCTATACATATGTATAATTACCGTTTTTTTAATGCAAAAGAAATATAATCTTTATTTCATTTTATATTTATTATTTTATTTAATCACGTCATGAATGCTCTACGAACCAACAGAATTCATAGTGCATTTACAAATGTGTACCGGCCCGAATATAATGCGAGTTTTCCCCTAATCGATTTAGGACAATGGCTGTTTAAATCGAATGCTAAACACGTGTCAAACGTCCTGTCGTCGCTTTTAACGTATCAAATAGTCCCGTAATAATACAACCGTTTGATATGAGATCGGAATAGGGGACAATAAGTCGATGAATGCGCTCAAAGTGTGTGACGAATCCGCTCACCCTGTATGTGTCGCTGTGTATTGACGTAAAAAATAAAATTACGCGCATCCATTTCTATTGTAGCGTGAAAGTGTGGGCACTGTGGGATCGGTTACCGGTATCGTGCTCACGGTGTTTTACATATAAAACATGTTATTCATATAAATTATTAATCATTGTAAAAAAACGGCTACCATGTTAAGTGAAACTGCCTTTTTCACTCAATAATTCATCGTCTGTACAAGTTTACAAATTGGTGTTATTACGATACTTGCTCCATACGAAGAGGAGCAAGTTATAATTTTATATTAATTTTATATTCTTTGATTTGGTTTATTGGTGAACGCAACTAACGCACGTTTTGATGTTAAAAATGCTCATGTATTAAATGCGGTATGAAATAAGTCTGCAAGATTAAGAACACTGTCGCATGGAAAAACTTTTAAGTCGTAACTGATGCATTACGACTCCTGAGAATTAAGACAAAACTCCGCAAAATATTGAAGTCGCAACACCACACATATGAAACTGAACAAGAGATAGTTCCCTAGCAACATTCATGCAGTACATAACAGTATTTTTGTTACCGAAGTCTGCACACGATCGGTAACAGGACCCAACGTGCACGCACCCTACGATTTATGCCTTGTTAAAGACTTGTTAGCGTCACTCCTCAATTCGTTTTCGGTTTGAAATGTATCGGTGTAATCACATTCGACACGGAATTTGACTTTCATTAAACAACCCTTTAGCAAATCGACCGTAAATCCTACTCTACGCCGTAGTTATGTTCAATTCCTTTCATTATTATATTTCACTAGCTTTTGCCCGCAGCTCCTCCCCCTGACACACAAAGTTACGAATCAGACCATTTAAAATATATAATAACAATATTATTAACCCATAAGGTACCTCAAAAATTCAGGTGTCTGACGAAAGTCTCGTACAAACTATAACCCCATCTTTTAAGGGGTTGGGGATATATTAAAAAAAATAAGATGCTACAGCTACAAAGAGTAGTCATACGAAGTTTTAATTTTCTAAATAATATAAATTGCGGAATGCTCCATATAAACTTCCACTCCCTATTTAAGGGTGGAGGTATGGAAAGAGACAAAAGGTAGCCTATGTTACTCTACAGCCCTACAACTATCTCCACATAAAAATTCATACCAATCCTGTGCTCCGTTTTGACGTGAAAGACCGACAAACAAACATACAAACACACTTTCGCATTTATAATATTAGTATAGATATACGGCTGGAGAACCGCTCAACTATAATTATATTATTAACACCTATATTATATTTTTGTCATATAACAACAGTGTTCTTGCCGCCGCCTGGTTTAAAGAATATGGTACGAATAACACACTTAACGGAGCCGTTTCAACTTCGTACTTCATCCAGGGATATCACCGCATTTGTAGTCCAGTGACTTAAGAAATATTTTAAAGTTTCATTCAAGTAAATAAATAAATAGTCATAGGTTATTAAATCTTGATTTTATTGAAAGTGTAAATTCTTCCCCTCAACAAAAATTCAATGATTGATGTCATGCTGTTAGGAGTAATGAGAATGCTAGGAATACAATTTGCATATGCATACGAATATCATCCTAAGAATAATTGATTCCATCCATGCTTGTGATGTTATGATGAACATTTAAAACCAATTACTTATAGAACATAAATTCTTACTAGCTGTAAATGTCCCTCGTAAGAAAGGGTTAAGAGATGAGTTAATAAATTACATTTACTTGAATGACTTCTTCAGACAAAATAAAGCATAATTTCTGAAAACACTTTCGTCAGAAGTAAACACTGACAAGAGTTAATATAAATTTATTTGACATTAACACAACTTAAACAGATTAACTTAGTATTCATAATAATTACATATACTTTTACTAATGAGTAGTACTAATCAGTAAAAGCTTATATTTCTTAGTAATCGGTTAGAAATACGGAGGTATTGCTATTCAAGTTTAAAAAAATATTCTGTTCAACAAGCCATGATAGGATCGAAGTTCTTTCTTAGATCGACCACAAATGCGTTACTACCGCTGAGGACTAAGTTGGACCGCTTCGGTTATGCAGGTCTCCCTGACCACACCCTTCAAATACAGCAGAACACTGCTGTTATAAGGCAGAAATTGGTGTGGCGATGGTGCCTCCGGAGTCGAACCGTAAAAGGTTCTACCACCTTCAAAAAAAATTACGGACGATCCCTTTCTGCCAATGTCAAAATTAAAAACTATTCTTAACACTAATTCCCGTCATAAAACTGGCTGAATATTGAATGAACAGAGCATGTTGAACGCTGTAAAACTCAAACACAACATTATTATAAATCAATTTAAGCGTTCGCCGTAGATCACGCGTCGCTCGACAACTTGCGCTTATGAATATGCAGCGATACACCGCTCCAGCTACTGGGTTAAGCATCACCTAACGTTACAAAATGTTAAGCACCTAGACATATAGTGTCTATGCTGGGTGTCAATAGATAGGTAAGGTATATGATGTATAGGATACGTATCTGATGTATCTGAAAAGATGTTAGTCAAATTATAATATTGATTGCTTCCCTAAGGATTGATGACGCATCAACATATGTACAATTGGATTGCTAGCACATAATAGTTTCTATTGTGTGTGTAAATATTACTCCGGATGGCATATCGACATAGAACTAAAGTGCCAGTGTTACATCATCTAAATCCACGATAAAATAAACTGATGCATATCTTCACTGCCGACAAGAAAATTTTGCTATGCTTACTTTTGATTGAATTTAATTTTTTAGCGGCAGTATCTAGGACAGTAAGTCACTTAGTTCACTAAGTTGCTTAAAATAATGTCGATTTTGATTAGAATTAGAACATATAATGCCTATGCGATAAACTAATATTTTCTCTTTACTTTAGGATAGTACCAAAGAGCATATACCTGCTTCACTGGGTCTCTACGGCCCATTTACATTCAAATCAACAATTCAAACTAAATTCGTTCGCATATATGTACATGGATACACTATGTATATAGTCCACCTGATGGTAAGTGGCCACTGCCGTCCATAGACACCTCGTCGGCCACAGATGCGTTGAGGGCTGAGTTGGAACGCCTCGGTTAAGGTGGTCTCCTTTACTACACCCTTCAAACCAGAACACAGCAGCAAGAACATTGCTGTTATACGGCAGAAATAGATGTGGTGCTGCCTCCAGAGTCGAACCGTGAAAGTTCACCTTCAAACAACTTAACAAAGCTTAGCGTAAAACAATAATAAAACCATAAGCCATTCTCAAATTTTCTCATACTAACAAACGAACTCCATATACTGAGGTAATCAAGAATGTTGTTTCAATTTTAATGGAAATCCTAATAATCCTCTTTGTTATTCATAGGATATTAAAACGTGTATTAATTAAAGGACCGCACCCATTTCACACTGTCCTAATTATATTTCCATAAATTTAAGATATGATCGATGCCTGACGCGTCGCCTTGAGCAGTCCCTCGTCCAGTACGTAGACTCCCAACCTTCGACGATCCAAAGCAAAAAAGTAGGCAAAAGTAATAATAAACATTAGGAATGTTTCTAACCTATGAAATCTGTGATATCCCAATGCTACAAAATACTAGCAGTACAATAGAAAACATTATTATATGTAGGTAAAAAGTTAAATCGATAAAAGTCACGAGTATTACTAATGACGCCTAACTTACTCATAAGTTTATCAAATGATCGTTTTTTGACAATTTTATTTTGCTATTGATATATTTTTGCAGATTTTTTTTACTTGCATACTTTCATCCCGCTCATATAAAACGAGACGGTGAACTTTGGGAAACTCTGCATATATGCATTATTCATGTACGGCGCTCTTATAACGGCTTAACACCTCGCTGGCTTATGTGTACGTGAAAATTAATTAGGTAACTACCCACTATTTGTACTGAAATATCTTTTTCCTTCATAGTTGCAAGCTTTTGAATAATTAACTAACTTAAGTGACGAAATAAGTTATAGGTTATAAAATTGTAAAATAGTTTAATTTCATAACGATGATTGAACTTGAAACTTGAATTTACTTACGCGTCGCCAATGTAGTTAAATAAAAACATATAAAACACAAAGTATCGAGTGAAGCTCGCTCAGCCATACACAATTATGATAGGAAACAAACCGGGATGTACGAGTTTTACTATGGTAGGTATGTTTTAAAAATAAACTGCATGCAACATCCTCCCTTTTTCATTTCCACATCCCCTCTACAATAGGGTAACCGTGTTCACCACACAAGAACCAAGGACATTGTAACAGATTATCCCCCATTTTTTAGATAACGTAACTCGCACGTAGCGTAGTTAATCATTACATTCATTAAGACAAAGTCACTTACATGAGAAAATAACTTATAACAAATACAAAGTAAAATGACAGTCCAGATACAATGAAATTATCATACAACTGTACATGTAGTTGCAGGCGTAAGTAACATCTTGAACAAACTTCTTGTTGACGTTCCAGAGCTATTGAGATAACTGCATCAACTAATCTGCAGCACGTATATCTTGATTTGTATCTGTTTGTTGATAAAATAAGTTTGGTAATATTTTTAACCCTATTCACTACTGTAGCAACTGTTTTATGCATGGCACGAGTCGCCTACAGACTTGAAGCATGTCACCAGACAGCTCTGAGATTTAAAGGAGAATTAAATAATTTTAAAGGAGGTAAGAAACGCTCAAGTTTTTTACCTCCTTTAAAATCAAACATTCGCAAAGTAAACAACAGAATTTCATTTTTCTTGAAAATTCATTCCTTAATTCGAAATGTTAATTATCGACGCGATGAGTCGTAGGTCGTGGTTATGTAGATATTCAATGGATGCCATTTAAAAATCTTACAAAAATCACCCATACAGTCAAACAATTTAGATAAAAGCATCAAAAAATAATTAATGCAATACAATACTCGTATATTGAAAGTCCCGAACAAATCGACTCGACGCGACACTCTCTACTCGTACGAGAGGGTGAAATCGTAGAAAGGGAGATTGAAACATTTATTTCCATTATTGTCGTCAAATTAAATCTGCCTACCGCCGCTCACTCGATTTGCTAATGGATTGCACTAACTCGAATTGATATTGGCAATAAATCGGAAGTGCTTGATTAATTTTTTTTCGTTGAAGTGTTTGACCCCTGTTTTGTAGATGTATTTGTGTTCACGTATTTTATATTGTTAAATCACAATGGTGTTCCTTGGAAGGAATCTATACAGAGGTAGAGTCATGTTAAGCAGTTTTCTGTGTGTATCCATACTATGTTTTAAATGCGAACCTGAACCAATTTCGATGAAATTGGATATGAAGATAGTTTGGGATGTAGGTTAGGTTTTATCCCGTAAACCATTCCTTTAGGGGGTGGAGGCATGTTTTTTAATATGGGGAATCGTCCAAGATTTTATGCTCTACTTACTTTATACTAAAGGTAGTATAGGGGTGTATCTCAGGAGATACCCAATTCTGTCTGCCAATTCTATAAGTGATGCGAAGCTTCATGTACACGTACAACGTTGCATAGTGTGACATAGCCTCAGCACACAATTATCTGGAGATCACCAGAGCTCAATGGTAATTATGAAATGGACCTGTCTGACATGGATCCAAGCTATGAGTATCCTGCCTAGCCATTTACTATCCACCTATATATTAATTGGCCCTCTATCTCCATACGTAGGATTACGAGGGATTGGTTATCACAATAGCTCCGGGCGCCAGAATCAAATATATCACGTACCCAACATATGTTATATGCGTATACATAGTCGTATGTATCGATTGCAGCTTTCAGTAACTTGACGCCAGTTAATAACAGTTTATGTGGGGAACGCAAAGAAAAATAAAATAATTCTTTATTTCTTTCCACAAAGATACAAATATATATACGAATTGGATCCAACATACAAAAATACGATACGAGTTAGTTATTTTCTTCATATTCGACACAGTGACATTCATTTTCGTAACAAGAAGTCTCGTAAATTTTACCATTTTTTTCGAGTGGGACTTTTCACCTGATTAGAATTTAAATTTGTTATTTGAAGGTGGTAGAACTTTTTACGGTTCGACTCCGAAGGCACCAACCATCCCACTTCTATTTCTGCCTTATAACAGCAGTGTTCTTGCTGCTGTGTTCTGGTTTGAAGGGTGTGGTCAAGACATACTTAAACTTCCTCAGGGTCAAGACATACTTAAACTACCTCAGGGTCAAGACATACTTAAACTTTGGTCAGGGGTAGCAACGCATACAAATGCGTTGCTACCCCTGACCAAAGTTCTTCTTTTCGATATTATGAACTTTGATCCTGTCTTGGGTTGGGTGAGCGGCAGTGGCCACTTAACATCAGGTGGACTTCTCGTTTGCTACCTCCCAGTTATAAAAAAAAAATTGATGTGACAAGCAAGCTTATAACTATTATTTATTCGACGTATATGATATCTATAATAACGTTATTTCTCTTACATATACGAGTCACATCGACACACCAATTTTGTTGACATTCGCTCATCATGTTCGTGACAGGCAATCTCGTAAATATTACCAAAAATTTTTTGAGCGGGACCTACCCTCATTAGAATTTTAATATGTCAGGCCTGACCTCGATGAAAACATGCGAACTGGGTTAATCTTCACACATCATTACCTTTCTAAAACGAAGTTTATAGTGACTTGACATTTGTGGACTTGTTTGTCAAGGCATTGTTAATTGATTTCAGAAACCAAACCACGACAGACACAGTATACCCACTTATTTATTTATAGGTGATCTCACCTAGCGGTCGAAAATAATCGACCTTATATCATATAATTATCAGTTGTAAAATATCCATACTTTATACCTATAGAATAATTAAAAATATTTTTTGACCACACAAAATGACATTAATTGTTTAATATTTCCGATGCCATGTCACTCTCGATTCAGTAATCAAATAAGGTTCCGTGTATAACAGGTGTTTAATGTATATCTTATGTATTATTATATAATATATTGTCTCTCGGCACTTCTTCTCCGTATAAACTTTAACTGTGCCAAATGTCATACTCCTCCGTTCGTGTAATTGTTGTAAAAATCCTTCCTAAACTGTTTGCTTCACGAATTAATACTATAATTTATATATAATTTATGTAATATCTATTATTTGGTTAAAATGGGACGTTATGTATTTTGTTTACCCATACAGTTAGGTACTAGGACTATATTGATAACTTCATGACGTGAATTTGTGTTTCAATGTTATGTTTGTATATTGATTGTTTCCAAATAAAAAAAAAGATATAAAAAATACCCGAACACTGTTTTAAAGGAAAGAAACCTACAACACACTTATTCTACGTATATAACTTTTATTATAAATGCAAAGGAACAATTATTCTAAAAGTGTATTAATTAATCCAATTTTCTGCATCTAGATCCTATTCGATCTACTATGTATTAATGTTTGCGTCTAAATTCAATTCGAACTACTATTTTAGTGCTGTAGTTCCCAGCCATTTTGAACACTGTCAAAAACAAGGTACTCGTACACGCTATGCTTTGTACATGATACGGAAACGGGAATTAGTTGGGTTTATCGCCAAAGTTCCGCGTAATGAAGCTAGGTTGGCTATTAATAACGCATGCAATCGCAATCTCTTTGATTTGTTAGTGTCCGTTTCAATGGAACACTACATCTGCTCAATTTAGCTGTAAATATAGCAAACAGTACATATCATCAAATTAATACATGAAGCAAAAACTTCGGTAAACTTTTTTACGACAATTACACAGACGGAGTATGAAATTTGGCATAGTCAAAGTTTTAACGGAGGAGACATTAGATTATAATATACACCATTACGCACACACGTAGACACCTGTTTTACACGGAATGTAATTTTAATACTGAACGGTGAGTGACGTGAGCGTCGGATATGTCGAACAATCAATGTCAATTTATGTAGTCAAAAATATTTTTAATTGTTCCATAGATACAAAAATATATGTAAATATTTTACAACTGGTAATTCTAAGATGTATATCTTCGACGGTTTTTGACTAGGTAATCTCTGGTAGATGTCAATATACAGAACAGATATCACTGGCTGATATTAGGTTTCAGAATATGGGAATATTCTTAGTTCTCACCACACAAAGTTCACTCATTGTTTTTTTTTAATAATTTGAAGGTAGTAAACGAGTATGCAGTCCACCTGATGGTAAGTGGTCACTGCCGCCTATGGACATCTATAACCAACCCAAGATACGATCAAAGTTCTTTCTTAAGTCCACCACAAATGCGTTGCTACCCCTGAGGACATAATCGAGGAATCTTCAAACCCTTCCAGCCAGAACACAGCAGCAAGAACACTGCTGTTATAAGGCAGAAATAGGTG
>DWNJ01000034.1:0-22543 GCA_018250275.1 Udranomia eurus | reverse complement strand
TGAAACAAATTCTCTTCATGAAACCCTGGTAATCGCGCTTAGGATCATTGGATTATCGGCAGATTATGTTTTCCGATACGAAAACGCTGTGTCGACGTTATTGATAAAATATGATGTTTTAATTATGAATTTGTTAATTAATCTGAAACAGTATCAATGCTGTATCGGCGTGATTTTATCATTTGAATTTTATGAAACAATACGCTTACACAGATATGCTTTGATTTTTGAGCTTTACCATACAATTATGGTTTCCTTTTTACGCTTATCATATTTTCAAAATCTCTAACCTCTCTTAAGAATACAGCTACCTGGCCTGGTCTCCTGTGACACAAATATCTAACCTAATATAGGGCCCAGCATCCACAAATACTGTAGTTTTATCAAGCGTTTGTGTCAACAAAGTACTGTAATACCATATATTTGTGGCCTAACGTAATTTTTTTATCATTATATTTGCTCTAGGATTGGCCTAGGACGGGCAGCAACAAGTGTAATTTCAATTTTAAACACGGAGACTTCAATGAGACGTACCATCATCATCACTCAATTGGAGAAATTTACGGACTTTGCGACATGTATTTAAAATTGTTGCTTTTTGTAATGTGAGATTCGTAAATTTACTATTATTAAACACTTTTATTCCATTTCACAAAAGAGAAGCCTTAGAAGTTTTTCGCTTTAAGGGTAAGGCTTTAATGTAGGACTAATGAAGACATAATTTAATATCTTTCATAATATTGTAACAAAAAGGAATGACAAATTATTTTCTACCACAAAATGGCTAAGACCGAGGCTGGACGACCCTAAGTCGAGTCTGAAAGAGTACCCGAGAAAATCTTATAAAATGGTTAATTTGGATGTGTAACAATCACGAAGTAAATATTCTATTATATGAGGGAATTTAATACTAAATCACTTAATGCTCTCAACATATATCGAAACAATAAGAAATGAAGAAAAAATAATTATACATCTGTTTAGGGCGACGCGGCTCGTGAATAAAAAAATACCTTAAACATTTGTGAAGAACATTTTTCATCAGCAATAATATACAAAAACGTTACATTTCCATTATAATATAATGAGATTTGGAATAACTAATTATTATATTGTTCGTCAAACATATTTTTATTATGCTTGAGAAACCAATTCAATGATTCGTAACTAGTAAGTAAACCCGAACCTCTGTGCACAACCAGCACCAACCATAATGGTAATAAATACCATGGATTTAACAACGTTTATACCATAGACAAGGAGAGTAAATAGAATAGCAATGTGTGCGGGACCAGCCATGTACCCAAGAAGCACATACACAAATGGTCATATCAGTTAGTCCCTGGCACGCTCGTCCATTTTTTTATGACTTGAGGTAGCAAACGAGTAGTCCACCTGGTGGTAAGGGGTCGCTGCCGCCCATGTACAACTATAATCAACCCAAGACAGGATCTAAGTTCTTTCTTAGGTTGACCACAAATGCGTTGCTACCCCTGAGGTCTAAGTTTGTTAAGTACTCTCCTCGGATAAGTATGCCTCTCTGACCACACCCTTCAAACCAGAACACAGCAGCAAGATTACTGCTGTTATAAAGCAGAAATAACGGAAGAAGTGGCCGTGGTGCCTACGGAGTCGAACCGTAAAAGGTTCTACCTTCAAATAATTTAGATACATTATTAAAGATGTGCTGCGCAACGAATATTATTAAAATAGTTTACACATGACAAATAATAAGACACACAGACAGAGAGGTGGAAGGTGCCACCGGTGGCGGTCCGGGGGGTCACAGGGGACATGACCATATGACCATACATCAGTACAAAATCTGTCCGACAGCCATTCTATTAATATTCCTATTTCTATGGTAAATAACAAGGGAAGTCCAGACACATTTGTAAGACACATAAGCCACACCGGCGCAAACAATCCATTTTCATTACACTGGCTCTACACTTATGCAAATTGCACTGTTTAACGAACTTATGCACATACACCTACATATCTTGAACAGAAATTACAACAAATATTATACATGTAAACCTGTTTACACTCATAAAAGAAAAAGTGCTAATGTGAGGAACATTGTATAAACCGTATAATAGCCAACGTGGAGAAAGGAAAGGATTTTTTTATAATATTGAGACAGCAAAGGAGCTTGCAGGCCAACTGATGGTATGTGGCCACTGCCGCCCATGAACATCTGTAACAACCCAAGACAGGACCGAAATTCTTTCTTAGGTCGACCACAAATGCGGCGACCAAAATTACTACCCCTCAGGACTAAGTTGGAAATGTCTCCCTGACCACACCTTTCAAACCACAACACAGCAGCAAGAATACTGCTGTTATAAGGCCGAAATAGGTGTCTCCTACCTACCAGTCATAAAAAAAAAGTAAGCTATTTTCATTCCCTTAATAGACAATATTCCAATTAAATATCACTAACATTGTAATATGTCGTGAGTTGAGAATGACTTAACAGGAAATTGAAGTAAAATTCATCCATCCGGCAAGTACTACAAGTTTAATAGACTTCCGTTACTGACGTGGAATTTCCTATGTCATCATCTACGACATAAAATATACCAGAAATACCTATCGGAGCTCGGTGTGCTATTCACTGAAATATGCATACATTTTCATGACATTTTACTATAGCATTTTTATTTGAAAACTGTCATCTAATGCAGTCTCGCTGATCGCAGTTGTTATCAACTCCAGTTTATATTTGTATTCTCGGCCATAAGTTACATCCATATAAATGTCAAATGTTAAATATAAATATAGGTAATTAACCAAAATTAGTCGATTAATCATAGATTTTAATAGTCGTAAACCCTGCCATATGTAGGTTTTGAGACAACTTTTAGGATGTCAAAATACAAGTTTATACGAGTTTAACTGGGTATCTCAAATTCCGAGGTGAACTTACTAATTTGACTGGACTAGAGGTAGAACGCTATTTCAAGGTATTCTGCTGATATCAGACAACTATGACGTTTCTATAAACAATGTTATTACGCCAGTTGAGGCTGATTATTGCAAACAATAAACAGAATTAGCCTTTCTATTTGTATCAGCTGTCTGTAATAGAATAATCCAATTAAAACGGCACTCGGAATTCACTTTGCATAAATAAGCTGGCAGCGGGAGTTTCCGGCCGTCAAGTCGAAACGTCCCTGCCGTAACTGTATCAAAGTATTCCCAACCGGGTATTAAGTTAACTGTTCGAAATTATGCATTTCCTCGTAAACACTTAATTTTCGTGATATTTCAAGTGTACACTTAGCTCGGGAAGTTTGAGTGCAGTGTATATTAATTTATATTATGCAAATGCACAAATTATAATATATTATGACTGTTTAGGTTGATCCATTTTTCTATTAAAGTTTAGCTTTTACCCGCGACTCCGTTCGTATGGAAAATTCGATGTTACAACCTATTCTACACTATATAATCTATCACTACGCCAAAATGCATCCAGACCCGTTCGGCAGTGTTAGCGTAGTTGTGTACAAAAACCTTTATCCATTATCCAAACCTTCCCATCTATAATTTGTATTGATCAAAGATTTGAATATTGAACAAATGTTGTTCATTTATAAAGGAGTTATGATCAACGTCAATATATACCCCAAATACCCTACCATCTCTGTTTGAACACGATAATCTCGAACAACAGTATTTAATTCAATTTTCAACAGCATATAGAGTGACTGATTTAACGAGAACTGTTTGATTAGATAATTTACTAAGATTAGTGTGCTATTGTGCTTAATTATTGCACAATATCTCTCAACTAAATATTGATTGAAATCATACCGTATATATACTACGTATTTCTACACATATCGCACATACGAGCTGTAGCCCGTGGCTTTGCCCGCGCCTTTGCCCGGGTTATATATATAGTAAATACGAGGGAGATGGATTAGCAAAAGAGACGGACCATCGTAATCTCTACCAAACTATTATATTTTTATTTTTGGTAGTTGAATGTCAAGCGTACTTATCAACCTTTATGCTCCGCGTGGGAAGCGAAAGTGTTAGATTTTTGTTTTTATTAAAAATACAAATTAAAAGCGTTTCGGAAGCGAGATTTTTTTGTATAGGTTTTTAAAAGCTAAAGCTAAATGAAACAACCTTATTTTTTGTTTATTTATTGTACTTTTAATATAAGAAAGTGGTTTGTCTGTCAACGCAATTTAGGAGAGATGGGTCATGTTATGTATAGGAGAGATGGACCAATAGAAAAACAAAACATGCTAGCTCTGCGTGATAGCCCTGAAATTACAGAATCGGGTGACCACGAATGTGCAGGCTGTGGGAACTATGAGAGGACTGAGAATGACTTACCCTATATAGAAAGTAGAATGGCATATATTTTTCGTCTAAAAGTTGTTCTAGTTTAAAAATGCACGCCCCTCCGAAGTCTTTACCCACACATGCAACTTTTTATAAGACAATAATATTCCAGTAAAAAGTACAACTTACGAAAACTGCCACTTTTTTTAACCAACCAGTGCGTAAGTTGACAACACAAACAATTCTTGTATTCACAGTGACAGATCGTCCTATTAATTAACCAATGAGTGCACAAACGAGACTGAGTTTAAATAAAAACTGCCTACACACACTAGTGTAAAGAGTTGTAGTATAAATATATGCTTTCACACATTAAAATAATTTTGCTTAGTGGAAGGGCGTGCATTTTTAGTCTGGAAGATCTTTACTTACTTTATCTTTATATTTTAGTGAATTTACACAATATTTTTACAAATTATAAACTATGTGTTATTCTTATGTACGAATATAAATTGTATTGCTGTAAAGTCTTATAAATTTTACGTGAAAGAGTAACAAACAGACATCCATACTCACAATTTTGGTAAGATTGTATATTAGCTAACCAAACGAAAACTCGAGGATAACGGATACCTAAAACAACTAATAAAAACGTTAATTAGGATCGAATTAAATGCGAATTTGACTCGAAGACGTCCTGGGATTTGGTTGAGCTATCACAGTATATGAGCCTCAAGCGTTAAGCCTAAGTTACGGAAGGTCCTAATTAAATAACACAAAGCAGCTAATTTTCTTAAAAGGTTTAAATTGCGTAGGAAGACAGTCTTGGAGGACTTTAGATTGACGCACCGTCCACGCTCAAAGTGATAAATGACATAAACTTCATTAATTAACCCAAAAGCTTATAACGAATTTTGAGCTACGTTTGAAATTTTGTCAGATGGAGCGTACGTACGTACAATTTTAATGAAATTTTAATTTGAATTTTGAATTGTATATTTAAGTTTAACTTTAATATCAGGCTTACGTATTCCATTATAATTTAATATCCAGAAATGGTACAATAAGTAACAGTTACGTTTGCTCTTTATCAATGTGGTAATAGCTCTAGTCTCTAATTACTTTACGAATGTCAGTTACAAAATTATGATAAACCGATATATTGCTAAATAATACTTTCAGGCTAATATAATGTAACTTTTCAGAACTACTTATAACTTTAGTTTAAATGCGAATGTACTTACTTAAATTTAGTTGAAGGTTGAAAATGTCTATTACATATTGTTCATCTCGTAATGTATCATTTCTTATGTTGAAAAAACTGTTTTAGCAAGCTAGCTATGCATGTACTGCTGTTTAAGATTACTAGATTTGTTTAATTTATTTAAATAATACCCGTCTGTTTATTTAAAAAATTTTGGAGAGACGTTTAGTCTGTATAAAATATAAAGTATTCATGTATTTGTTGTACCAAATTATTTGGTTGTGTATTACATAAATTGTATGTTGATTTTATTAATAAAGGCAATTTCAAAAACAAAAACTATAAATCTAGTCAGTTGGACACTAAGCTATTGATTTCACATAGCGCAGGGAAAGAAATCATAAACCCAATCGTGTAGAGAAGGCACGAAGTGTAGAGTTTAGAATACAATAATTTCCAAATCATAAAACATGAACCTGTTATCGGGAAAACTTTAGCACTCGTGGCTTCTGTACGCATTACACGTGGCTCTGTTTATAGAGAAGCCTTAAAGACTTAAGGAAGATCAGTTCGTGGTTCAATATCGGAGGCACCACCGCCACATCTAAAGGTGATAGAACCTTTTACGGTTCGACTCCGAAGGCACACCTATTTCTGCTTTATAATAGCAGTGTTCTTGCTGCCGTGTTCTGGTTTGAAGGGTATGGTCAGAAACACATACTTAGCCTAGGCATTCCAACTTAGGCCTCAGGGGTAGCACCGCATTTGTGGTCGATTGAGTTGATCTGTACATCTGTAATGTTCATGGGCGCAGTGATGCCCGTACATATGCTACCTCAATATTATAACAAACGATTTATCATACACCGTCCTTGAACACACTAGAATTTTTATTTTTTTTCCATATAAAAAAACTACTACAACGTAAATACATACTAGTAATATTGTTAACGCCTCTAGCTAAGCTCAAAGCCTTGTGTAAGGAGTGGGTTCACGATATCTCGATCGTAAGACCGACACACTACTGATTCGGCTGTTGCCGCTTATAAGAGTATATCATTTAAAATAGCATAATAATATACATAAGCAATAAGGAATATTATTCGTTCAACATATCGACCGCAGGGTTGTCTTCTTTATTTTATGATATCATGGTGTCACTAAAACAAAACTATAAAAATATCTACGCATGACAAAGGGATAAAAAAGACTCTATGCCATGACTAGATAAATTATGACCATCAAATATCGTCGGTTCGTATCGCCATGACGCGTCGATCTATCATACGGGTACCGCCTAACATCACGGACAGTTGATATTACTCAATGGTTTTAACCTTTTGTTTTGGCGATAAAATTTATCTTTGAGTGATTTTATGCGACAGATACTGACCACAGAAAATAGCTAAATATGAGTAAACGACAAGTTATATGGCTTAATGGTTTTCATTCTTTGTGTCGACAATAATATTTTGAAGGTGGTAGAACCTTAAACCTGTTCGACTCCGGCATCACCGCCACACCTATTTCTGCTTTATAACAGCAGTATTCTAGCTGCTGTGTTCTGGTTTGAAAGGTGTAATCAGGGAGATATACTTAACCGAGACGTTCCAACTTAGTCCTCAGGGGTAGCAACGCATTTGTGGTCGACCTAAGAATGAACTTAGATTCTGTCTTGGGTTGATTACAGATGTCCATGGGCGGCGGTGACCACTTACCGTCAGGTGGACTGCATGCTCGTTTGCTACATCCCAGGCATAAATAAAAAATTAAAAAAAACCACGAACTACAGTTTTGGTCGTCAGTTGGTTGGTTACCACCACACTTATTCTGTTTTTTACAGTAATATTCGAGCTGATGTGTTCTGGTTTGAAGATAATAAGATACACTTAACGATGCATTCTAACCTAGTTCTCAGTATACTTTACGGTTAAAAGAGTATTGCATAAAATACACTTAACGGAGCGTTCCACTCAATTCTCAGCAACGCACCTGTTGTCGACCACATACAGAACTTCTAGTCTTGCGGCAATTACTACTTACCATCAGATGAACTCCATGCTCGTTTGCTACCTTAACATCATAGAAAGGTCCACAAATCATTACTTGAACAACGTGTAAGCAATAATATAATTGTAGCGTGCTCTGCGCTGTCACAGAACAGAAATGGGTTTTTCATTTTAATGAATTACTGTTAGGTTTAGTCGCATAAATTATTTAACTTCTATACTTTGGGTAGAAAATTTAAAACATTTATGATTTTGTCAGTTGTAAATAGTTAGATAGATTGTTATGTTTTAGATTAAAATAGTTTACAATTAACAATCGTAAGGCCCGAAACATACAGGACGGAGAATAACGTATACGGCCAACTTGTTTCTAATAATAAGTAAAGTCAGTGTTGAAAAATTATTGTGTTCTTTGACTTTTAGCGCATTTAGTATAAGTGTTATTATTATCATTTCTTCCTGTTTCTATGTTCACATTCGTCGTTTTTCTGACTGAAAAAATGCAGTGTCCACCTTTATTGCTTCACATTATTGTAGGGCACACAAAGACTAAATAAATAAATCGATAGACCAATAGTACGTAACACGAAAAGAAAAAATGGGAGCAACCAATTGCGCAGTGCGATCTTGGTTTTAGTCCGTCGGCTAATGACTATTTGGCTACGCACATGGGGTCGTGTGCATTAATGACAGACAATTATTCCCTCGTATATCTGAAATTCGGATGGGCTTTTGACTTCGAAACAGTTGGTGCATGGCCGTTGTCCGACCGCTTTGAAACTCGATGTACTTGTACGAACTCATTAACCTTTCTATTTCTAATGTGTCCTCTTTGGATTCAATTCTTAAAAGCAGATAACTATTATTATAATGTCAAGAAACATCCGATTGCAGCTAAGGCGCCAATTGAGATAAAATATAAATTTTATAAAATAATATTCCTCAAAAGACGAGGAGAAGAATAGAAGTAGAAAACAAGTATGTTATGTTTTTGTATGAGTGTTTATTCTTAAAATTACAAAATACTAGGCTTTTGTCCGTTACTTTGTTAAACGCCTGTTCTTCTCCATGTCCTTTGAGGAATATTTTTTACATAATTTATATTTTATCTCAATTGGCGCCGTGGCTGTGAAATCGGATCATTCGGATCGGATATTATAATTATGAATTATCTGCGTGCAAGGATTGAATGCAAACGAATTGAAATCTAAAGATCGTTTTAAACATATTTCCAATACAAATATTAACGATATTTCCTTATTAATTATTGACAAAATCATTATTTTATTGTTTTGCCGTTAAGAAGGGGGAAGTTGTATGATAAATAGGTTGTTATTAACGGTCAAACAATCTGTCCCTCCAGTTATTCTAAACAATTGATGGGTTTCCGTTAGAATGAGCATCGGGCCGATTAAACCCATCAAATAAATGAGGTGTCAGCGGAAACTTTAACTAGATTTGGAACTCGAATTACGGATCAAACAACTTAATTTATTACAGAGTAATATTAAAATTGTCACTTGGAATTCCGTCTCGTATTTTTTGTATACTTTGCTTTTGAAGGTAAGTTGAGAATGCTTACGGTATAATTGAATTTATCGAAATTTTAATACATAATACATACTGTTCATTAAATATGAACATGAAGCCAAGAAGCCGTTTGAATGAATAATGTACCAGTACCAAGTACCACATGCTCTACCAGTACTTACAGGACAGTAGGCGAACAATGAATATGCCTAGTGATAATCTTCTTCCTAAAGACACTATGCTGGAACAGTGACAAAATACCACCGCTATTTCTGCACTACCTGGTGTTTAATGTTAACGACTAAGAAAGTAGATAAGTGGAAATTGTAAAATAGAAATAGTAGCTAATGTATAGTCCAAAGCATATTCATTCAGATTCAGCAGCAGAATGACTCCTAGAAGCATATATCGAGCAATAGAGACCCACTATAATTTACAGTATCAAATAAATGTGTGCGACTATGAAGCTTTAAAACAAAAGAACTTCTTTATCAAACATTAAAACGTATGTTTTTCAATTAAATTGATACAATTATATAAATTTTATACATTTTATTTCTGTTACCTGCCTACAATGAATTTACAGTAAATAGACATTTAACGGAACGTAAAAGTAAATGTAGAACTTTTAATTGTATTTTGCGCCAGATCTTGAACTATATTCACTTCCAACGACCAACCCAATTCTATTTCGTTTTACGTTACGTTTTTCTTCAGAATAAACATACATAATTACTAACATACATATTTTATATTTAGTTTTTTTTTTATCCTTATGCCTAGCGTAAAGGCAGGCAGGTCACCTGATGTTAAGTGATCACCGCCGCCTATGAACATTTGCAGCATCAGAGGTATCAACAATGCAACGCCGTCTTAAAAGTAAAGCTCTTTTTGTGCTACGTTTGAAGAACCCCATGTCATAAGTGTTAATAAATTTACTTGATTGTAAACAGATGGTAGTGGATTAATATTTATAATAACCGTCGCTGTCCCGTGAGTTCAATGCGGACCAAAATCATACTGTAGATTAATTTATGTCAAATAACTATTAAAAGAGTGCTGGGAGGTTTTTGTCGACGGCTTTTTACTCCCGGTTTACCACGGCCTGAGGACCTGAAGGCGATGAAAGCCGATGACCACTGACTAATGAAAATGTACGAATATATGACTTTCATTGAGTGTATTCGTTTACCTTATAATGAATAAAAACATTTGATTATTGATTCTCATTCTTGCTTAATACACATTAAAAGGATTAGTACTGACGATTTAATGCCAAAAAACCGTATAGAAAGAAACAGAAAAGTTTTACATCATCTGTCAAATTCAAACACATAAAGAATGTCAAAATAGCCTGATAAATCTCTTGTACATTAGACCGCGAAATGTAAATACATTTCCATACATTAGTTTTAGTAAATAAACGCTGAACAAACAGTAAACAGATATTTATCACCGATTTTCGCATACATAAATATGGCTTGAGTTTGTTTTGGCGTGAAATACTTATAGAACTACGAGACGTATGCCTGTTTTTAAGAAGATTCAGAGAGGCCTAGACGTAGAATCTAAATTTATGCATTACATTCGGGCGCGGCCCAATGTTTTTAGGAAGGTTTTTAAGCCTCCTAAGCATTTTGGTAATATATAATTTAGGAAGTCTGTAAGGAAGCCGCCTAAGCATTTTGGTAATATACAATTAAGTAATTCTCAGAAACATCACGTCTAAATACGATATTGTTTTGCCTGTGATAGTAAAGGTTTATTTTTGTATTACTCGTAGATAGCAAACGAGCATGCAGTCCACCTGATGGTAAGTGGTCACTGGCGCCCATGGACATCTTTAATCAACAAAAGACAGGATCGAAGTGAGGACTAAATTGGAACGCCTTGGCTACGTATGCCTCCCTGACTACACCCTTTAAACCAAAAGATAGCAGCAAGAACACTGCTGTTATAAGGCAGAAATAGGTGAGGCGGTGGCACGTAAAAGGTTCTACCACCTTCGAACGACTAACTTGACCACTAAATATCGGCCAGCTTTCACCCTCTAATATTATTCTTATATCATTATGTTTCCTTTAAGGAAATACGTTTCTTAATTTTGCATATCGTAATAAGTGTTTTATGTAATGCTTACAAATTTATTACTTTGGTTCTGATAAATAAGGTTGTCGTCCACGTAACGCTAAGATGTTTATATTATGACTTACACCTGGAGTCTATACAGCATTTTGTGAGCCCGGTCTTCCCGCGGGAGCCGTAAAAGAAAATGAAGGAGAAGGCGACTTTAGGAAAAGTACCGAACAGCCTAGCGACATCAATTGACGTCCATTTGTTCTTGAGAAAATAATACAAGACTTCCTTTCTGCTTATATCATATTCATTCATTTTAGATTACTTATAACGTAAAAGTACTTCAATTACTAGGTATTATTGCGTATAGCGAACACATTTATCATCGTTTCCTAATTTTATATACCATTGAAGTAGCAAAAGAGAACACAGTACGATGGTAAGTGGTCAGTAGACATCTCGGAGTCGGGGTGGTGAGAGTGGGAGCTCGAACCGCCCAGACCACAGCTCCGGAAACGACATCGTTTTGAGTGGCCTCACAACGGCGTACATCAGGAAGGAGTTCGGTAGAGCCATCGAGTCGTCCCAAGAGATGTGCCTGACGAGGCGTCGTACTAGTGGGTACTCAGAGGGACAATTCCTTGGAGTTCCTGGGTACAAGGCACAAGAAGGCCACCGAGGGGTTTTAAGTGGGTGAAAATCCCACGTAACCCGGTATCGCTCCCATCTCATTTGTAAGGTTTTCTCCGTGTCAATAAAAATACATATGTAATGACCCCCAAGCAGGGTTGATGATACTGAAGCCCGATAACCGATGTGTTTCTTCCCATGAGGTCTAAGTCGGAACGCCTTCATAAACGTTTTTCCCTTACTACAACAACCTTAAAAACAGAATCCCCAACACTACCGTAATAAGCCAAAAATTAGTGTGGAGATGTGATTTTGGAGTCGAGCCACAGCTGATTCTGCCACGTTTAAGTTGAGATGATATTAGTTTATTACTTCTGAATATTATAGGTGGTTCGGCCAAAGTATAATGTTATTTTAGTAGTAAAAGAAAATAAAGCCCAAAGCGCAAAAATATATCTGCATGTGACCACCATATATACCTATAGTACAGCTTAGGTCGAATGTCAATAGGCTGCAGAAACAAAAAAAGCGCTAAATATATTTTCTGGATTTTCTGGTGTTCCTGGATTTGGATATTAGCTGAGTAGAGTCCTAAAATGTTCAAAGGACACGCTTTGACGGGACAACCAACGTTCACTAACGTAAAAGGAATACAAAATTAAAATAGCATAACACGAACCATTTCGGGGCCGTAAAATTGAATGTTTAACATCCTTGAAATAAGCCTTTATTCAAAGTGATTTAATCTCAGCTCATTTATAATTGAATGAGGCTCGTCAAAGGCGCGTAGTAGTTGCTGCCTTCAATCGATTGAGTAAGCCCAGAGCCGCCGATTGCAACCCCTTATCGTCCATTCACACGAGAGCTTATTTAAGGTCCGTTAAAAAACCATTTAAAAAGTTCCGCTATAAAGTGTTCTATTTTCAGAAATGCTGACATATATACATATACTCACAAATGGAGGGGCTACCCCCCCAATAAAAAGCATTTAAACGTACCGTTCCGCTAAAAAGTGTTCTATTTTCAAAAGTGCTGACGTGTAAACATATACTCACTAAGGGGGAGCTACTCCCTATTTACACGAGAGTATTTTTACGTTCGTTACAAGTGTGTTTAAATCCTAACAATATTATAAATGCGAAATTTTGCGGGGATGTTTGTCACTTTTTCATGCAAAATGTACTAAACGGATTTAGATTAAACTTTACGGTAATATAGCTTATACACCCGAATAGCATATGTAAAGGCTATAATTTGTTACGATATTTTGTTGTTATATATGTATGTCTGTGGTGTATATATGTTGTGATATATGTTGATGTAAATTGACCAAAATATAACGATAAGTATCAAGTAAGTCGGAAAAAACTGCCATTCTACATTATATAATATAATGTTAACGCGGCAAAAGTCGCGGGCAACAGACACACTCATAGAGGAAAAGTTAGAAATACTTGTAAATGTACATATAGCAAGAAAAAATCAAGAACTCTTGGGTGTATTTCGGCGTATTCATTAGATACCTACAGATACCAGCTTTGCTTAGTAATAAGTGATCGACAAGTTCCAAACCAATAATCTGGAATGATCTCTTAAAATAAAAGTTACGCTAGATATCGAAAATTACTTTCCGAAAACAAATTTACTTGATGCCAAAGTTGGACAGATATATTTTTTGATACAAAAACGAAACCATTTGTAGAACGCAAAGATGAATAAGTAAAAGTAGAGATGAATATTTTACTCCTAAAAAGTACTTCTCGCACAAATTTATAAGTTGTTAAAACTTGTCAAAATATACTCGTATATTTTTCTTACGTCCTTCAGCTGATCATCGGAGCTGCTAAAATACTGGTGCTCGAATTAACAGCGCATAATAAGGCGTCTTGATTGTAAACAGACTAATTAAGTATCCAAATTTAAGATCATGCTTACAAATTCGCGATGATAGAAGTGTTAATTATCGTTATTTTTAAATAGAGTTTTTTTATATAACTTAGAAGTAGCAGACGAGCATGCAGTCTGATGGTAAGTGGTCACTGCTGCTTATCTGTAATCAATCCAGGATAGGATCAAAGTTCACTTGCTGGTTCGACTCCGGCGGCACCACCGCGCCCAACTTATTTCTGTTCTGTTTTTTTAGCAGCCGTCGAAATATAAATGTATGTCTGGGTCAAGTAAATATATGGAGGTCGTTTATTTTTTTCAAACGTAACGGAACAAAACGTTTGTATTCCAAAAATACCTCTGAAGATCCCTTGTACCTTTAAAGATCGGATTATCGCCGAAAGTCAGAATTATCTTGAAAGGCATCAACTTTTTTCATACCGAACAAACTTTCAAAACTTGGAAAGGGCTTTAGAGCGAAATAAGAGAACGCTTTTCGCTTTTCAATAAATAATTCCGAGGAATTAAAGTAATGCGTTCCGGTTGGTTCCACTCTAACAGTTCGTCCGAAAAAGTGTATCGACGAGAAAAGGTTTTAGATTTTACTCAGTCCACTTACGTCTAGTTTCAAATATTTCTATGTTTATATTAAAAACTAGCTGGCCCGGCGAACTTCGTACCCCCTCCCCGTCCCACAACTTTTTTTATTTATGTACCGATTTTTATTAAACAAACACTAAATGTCAAGTGAAGCTTACCCCAATACATGAGATGAGTGAAATCCGCATTCAAATCGGACCAGCCGTTTCTAAGATTAGATTGGATTCTTTTTATCGAAGTATTATATATATATTTTATATTATTGGTTTGTAACATTGCATGTATGGGTAAAGACTTAGGAGGGGCATACATACATACATTTTTGGGTTAAAAGATCTATACAATAGTATATCAATAGAAAATTAAATTCATTTCACAATGTCGCGTATGAATGCCTTGGCAATGCGGACAAACAAGCTAACTACGACTTATTTTTAGAAGAATTGGTTTTAAAAATATTATTCAAAGCTTGTTTTAATTTTCAACAAAACGCGCATGGCGCTGTGCCAGCTTAATAATGAAAACACAGTATGTTACGTACTACAATGACATATTATTCACATGTGTATAGAAGATTATAGAAAGTTACTAAAGTAAGTCAAGTTAATAAAATGGTTCCTTTGTTTAAAGATTAGTGATTTGGCGTTTGTGTAGACATTAATAGAGAATTCGACCCCGAATTATGCGAGGGGCATGAGACACTTTTCTGTCTCAGTGGAAATTATTTAAATATGTATAATCGTAATAATATGTAATTTAGTTTAGCACATTTAAGGCAACATACGAGTACATATAAACCATATAAATAGAGATGGCAATCGTATTTCTATGATATAAATATAACATATACATACAAAATCAAAAGTTTTTCTACATAATTATAAATATTTATATTCACGTAATACAGCTTATCTATACATATAATAAAACTGTTAGTGATTTTTGTCTGTACATGGAGGATATCTAAGAGAAAGCTATTTCAGAGGTCTTTATTTAAAGAATATAACCCAAATAAAATTATTTTTATATTTTTTGTCTGTTTGTCGGTGTGTCTGTCTCAAACACGGCTGATCCGATTTGAACGCGATTTTCACTGATGTATTGTTGCAAGTTTCACTTAACATTTAGTGTGTTGTTTCATAAAAATCGGTTCACAAACAAAAATGTTGTGGGATGGGGACGGGAACGGGGAGGCAATACGAAGTGTGCCGGGTCAGCTAGTTTCAAATTTAGTTCTGCAGTAAAGCCGAATATTCGCACGAAATTACATACCTTTGACCTGAAACTTATCTTTAAAGAGATTATTGCACCGACCTAGCAGGGGAATAGAGGAAATTACATTGTCGACGTAAAACATCTGTCATGAATACTGACTCTTGTTCCAATCTTTTTATTTTACGTGACTATAAAGGACGCGGGGTTAATAACCCTGATTTATGAAAATACTAACTTTTACCCCAGGCTTCCCTCGCGTTTAATTATTCTATCACTCGATCCATCTATTTTCTGGATAAAAGATACGGTTTGATCTTTTTTGTACACCTAACACCCTTTTGTATGTACAGAAATTCATGATAGCCGTAATAAGATTGAATAGTTTAGACATGAAAATGTAACAAACAAACTCACTTTCGCATGTATAATTTTAGTTAGGATTACTGCAAAACCATTTCCAGTATACATAATATAACAAGTTAAATATAATAAGAGGTATTTTAAATCCTCCTACACCATTTTACAAGAACTGATTAACTTATTCTTAATTTATATTAAGCTTCATAATTTATTATTAACTTCTACGAATTAAATTATGAAAGTTGCCTCCAATCGATCCCATTTCTGGGAATAAACCATCTTCGGAAAGCACTCAGCAGTCACAGCCAGTTATGACCACTCGTGCGTTCATCGCTTCATACTAAGATGTTAATGTCTTATATTTATATTTCTTCTAGCAGAAAATCCACCGCCATATCAACGTCATAATGTACCCGTCGTCTATGATTTATTACTTAATAAAATATTTCTTTCTTAACTTTCCTTTGTCCAATATTAAATCACGATTTTAATCTTCGCCAATTGTTTCATGTAGGAATTTCTAGAACATTTCTATGTTCAAATGCGAAGTTGATCAACTTTTGTCTTTTTGATTTTAACAAACACCTTCAGTCCATTCTACTATGTTGTTATTTTAATACCTGGGTGGCTGAAAATTTACGGATTTCAACGTGAAGGTGGCAGCACTCGTAAAGAAAATCTAGTGAAGTTGTTCATCTGTTGACAGTTACTCAACAAAGTTTCAGCCATTTTGGACGCGCAAACAGTCGTTTGAGTGAGTTGATGTGAGTGTTTTTGTGAAAATGGACAATCGAGATCGAGTATCGGATTAGCTGTCGTTAAATATTTGTTTTTGAAATGCAATACGTCCACTCTGCACCATCATTTACCACAGTGAGTTTTTGAGCAGCTGAATTTAAACGTCGGTCGTGAGAGCTTGGGAGGCGATGAACGTTCGGGACGTCCAAAAACTGCAAGTACCGACGAAAACAACACCAAAGTTTACCAAATGTTGTTAGACGACCGCCGAATTAAAGTGAGAGATATAACAGAGGCTATAAACATGGCAAAATAACTTATTTGTCACATATTAAATCATCATTTAGGTATGAGAAAGCTGTCCGCGCCCTGGGTGGCGCGTTGCTCAAGTTCGACCCGAAAAGTGTTCAAATGAACATTTCCAGTTTAGGCGCAATAAATCCGAACTTTGCTTTGAAAACGGCCTCATTTGCAGAAGAATAGAATCCTGTCACCAAGACTACCCACCGTCTCACACCTCAGCGGTTGCCGTGCCGAAAATCCACGAACTACGGTTTAAACTGCTTGACCATTCGTACTCACCATCTAGTTCTGGCCCCAAGCGAATTCTGTTTTGTGCCCTCAACTGAAAATTGCACTCGGAGGATACAGATTTTCGTCAAATGCACGTTAACAATTCGTGAACAATTATTTTACAGAGAAAAACCCCAAGTATTATTTGGGCGGGTTACAGGGATGGTGGTGTCTCTGGGAGAAGTATGTTAACACATTTTTTTTGACGTTAATTTTTATCCGTGTCCTTGTATCATTGTATCATCCTTATATCACATCCATATCACACACCTTTACATAATAATATTAAAACTTATCATAATATTGATACGAAAAGCAAAAACTTTGATAAGCTTTTTACGATAATTATAGGGACGGAGGATAATTCTAAGATCGGTCGATACAGTCGATTTTTGTCGACCACTAGGCGATTACTAGTATATAGTATAGTAGTGTGACGATTGTATCAGACAAACCGCAAATACCTTTTTACGAAGAGCTTGATAAATAATCGACCTTTATCAGCATCAATGAATTATTGTTTGGCAGCAACAAACAAATAACGCCTACTCTGAATTTTGCAAGCCATTATTCACCCTTAAATGCAATTACATTGCATGATTCTACATACTCGTAGAGTGAACTGTATCAATAATTGAACCTATTTTATCGGCCTGAAATATGTAAATGAATGAACCGAATTCATTCTATTCAAGTATAATTTATACTACAAGCAACTATTTGCGTAATTCTATTGATCTAAAGCAGCATTGTTTATTTTGATTTAATTTGAAATATAATCAATTAGAATAGCTTTCTTTTACATATTAATCAGTGAACTTCTTTCTCCATCGAATGTCAGTCCCAATATCTATTAAAATAAAACATACCCAGTGGTCGTCGCTAGCTGAATCACATTATAATGACAGCTATGCGTATAGATTCAAGATCAGAAACAAATTTGAATAGTATCTTCCTGATAAACAAATACCTTTGTTACTTCTTGCGACTAAAACAAAATATTCGCTATTCTTTAAACCAGATACTAACACCGCTACTGAGCTAAAAAGTACGGCGCTACAAAAGAACGTCAAAGGGTTTTCAACTCGAATACTTAGTACAGAATACTTTGAGCCCTGATTTAGATTAACATACCCTCAACAACCAGACCACGTCGTCAGTAAGCTCACGTCTCGTTAGATGACAATAAATTAGATATAAACAAAACAAACACGTTTAGCTTTCACGGTGAACCGCTGATCAAAAATGTTGCAAGGTACAAAGGCTTGAGTCACTAGAGTACTTGTCGAACTGTGGTCGTGATGCGAGAAGATGGTTTAGCGCAAACCATTTTATAAATTGTCTAAGGCTCACAGCTATATGCCAGATATTTCTTGTAAACCTTAATGACATATTTGAGATTGGAGGAAATAAAATAGATAAAGAGACGTGGTTTAAATAATGTAAAGATCTTAATTGACAAAATGTTTGATTGTCCTGCCTTGATTGTTCAGCCTACTGAACCAACTGGTTCGGAAATGGATACTCCTAAAGTCGTGAATTTGGACCACCTCTCGAAACCAATAGACTTTGTCTGGGCAATCGTGATTTCTTTCCTTTGAAACCTCTCGGATGCTTTGGAGCTTTCCATCAGCCAAGATTGCTGCCAAGCGCTTGCCTATTTATAGTTAAAAAATACACTTTTAATTTTACAGCAATTAAAGGTAGAACTTGAGGAAAGTTTTTTAAATGGCGCATGTACATTGAAGTTATTCGCCTCCCGTTGTAAGTAACATGACTTGTTGGCGCTTGTAATTTTATTCAGAGGAGCGCGGTTTAATTTGTTTCAGCCTAATTTTGGTACAATCCTTTGAATGGATGCCTTATTTCGGTTAAAAACAGAATTGCGTCTCTGCAGAGAATTAGAGAGTGAATTATTCGGATAATTATCGTATAATTTTACAGCAACCTCTATAATTATTACGATGCTAATAAATAAAGCTTGTACCCACGTTTATGAAACCAATATTGAATTTTCGAGAAAATATTATGTTAGTTTATACTTATTCGCTTTTTTGAATTAGTTGTATTTAAAACTGTTAACCTAATTTTAAAATCACACATGACTGGCATTATGCAAAATGCCACATCAAACACATCATACAATTAGGAGGTCTACGGACCGCATTGACCAATGCGATGAAACCACAGTAACAATTCACACATTTCAACAGAATTTTCATTATGTTTCGCCTACTGTTACGTAAAAGGGAATCCGCTATACCATTGCCACATTATCCACAAACAGAACAACATATTTTGTGTATCAGAGAACAGCAAATAGTGCACGATAATGCAACAGTATATGAATAATCAATATATTGTAGGTACATGCCGGTGGAGATGTATTGACACACCGAATGCCATCGGACCGAATAGTACTGCATGAAGACATGCAGTACTGTTCGGTCAATAGGTCGATACAATAGTGTGTGTGTAGGTTCTTACCTATTTGTATTGTTTGTATTGTATTTCAGTTGTGGTAAATTTTTGAACCTTTAATTTTTATACTTTATAATATTGTACATATGTAACATTTTTAAATTTATATTATTTATTTATTATTTACTCCTAATCTATAGGTAAAATGCATTGAATGTATATCTGACGTGTTTTATGCTACGTGCTACGTGCTCTGCATAGGTATGCTTCGTGCACGTAGCATTGGGTGTACGTAGCATATATTAGTGCAAACAACGAGTAGAAAATATAGCATATAGCCGCTACACTGAGGCAGGTAGTAGTAGGTACATACTCGTACCCTGCCGTAGCATGTGCAAACAGTGTGCAGTACACGTAGTACATAGCCGTAGCACTGAGTGCACGTAGCACGTAGTAGTGCAAACAATAAGCAGTACACGTAGTACACAATCGTATCACCGCAAGCACGCGTAGTATACTGTTATAGCACTGAATGCACGTAGCATATAGCAGTGCAAATAGCAAGTAGTATACGTACCACGGCCGTAGTACTGTGCATGTAGTAGTGCAAATAATCATTAGTACATCGTTCTTGGACCTTTTACTCTTGGATACCGAGGTAATGGAACAAAAATATATGACATATAAGAGCTCTCAACGTTGAAATTAATGTTGACTTGATCTTAACTTCGTCTGGAATCATGTCACTATAGTAGTTATGTTATAGAAGTTACATAATACACTGGTAATATATATTTTTGTCATAGATAGGAAACATACCTGACGGTGTGTGCCCACTCAATACATTAGATATAACCTTAATTAATATTAAATACTAAATACTCGTTTCCAAGTTTTATAACATAAAAATAAGCGAAAACATAAACCCAATTCACGATGGAAGATTAATAATATGACACTTGCGTTTAATAACCGAGAGGCGTAGGGTCTTCGTAACAAAGTCACAGGGTCGTTGAGCTATGTGAAAATGTTTTCTGTAGGGTTTGTTTTATTGGCGTCAAGTAACGAAGGGATGTTCTATCTTATTTACTTACTAGATGACCCGGCGCACTTCGTACCGCCTGAAAATCAACGTTGTGTTAACTTATAAGTTTTGAATAATACTCAGTAATTTTGTTAATAGTAAATTATAGCGTATATGTTGCCGAGGACCAATAGCTATATAAAAAAAAAAAGTTTCACCAAAATACGTTCAGTAGCTTTTGAGTGAAAGACGCACTACAGACAGACAAAAATTTCAAAATGTTTTTGTTTTGGCTTGTTATTTTTATGAAGACCACGATATTTTTTAGTTTTTATTCAATGTTCAGAATTTAACTCTTCTACAGTTTTATATAAATAGACAAGCATAGATTTTCCACCAGTTCCAGCTTTGTACGGATATTGATGTGAGTATAAAGATACATTTCTTACAAACATTCCGTCTAATTATTTTTTATAAAATTTAAGTAGCAAACGAGCACGCGGCATCGAGTGGGCGCGATATAAAGTACGCTAAATACTTGCTCACTAATTTATCTCGCAGACGAACAACAATACAAGGAAAACGGAGGATGTGAGGACACATATTTGTACGCAAGGAAGGGACGGTCCCAAATCCCTGCGATCCTGTCAGACGTCGCCCTTGGAGTTGTATCCAAGCAATTACGGTATTCAATAAATACTATTGATGTAGGTATCTCAAAGAATCGGTTTCGTTACACAGCTAACTTTATTTAGGGTGCTATGTCCGCTGTCAACCCGTAGATATGAACGGGGCTAAAGCGTACTAAAGTCAGAGACTATATGAATACTTAAGTGTACAGACTATACGATCCAGACTTGATGATACAGACTTAATGTGATTAATAATAATAGTAAATAATGTTCTTGAGAAAATTCACATGTTCAAACGGTACTAAACGCATACTAAAGAAATGTAGGTACAGGCCATACGAATACCAGGTCCTTTACGAATACGTATATAATAAAACATAGACAAATACCAAACTTGATATGATTAATAAGGGGTTATCCACGTCACACGAATTTTATAATCTTTAGACCCCTCCCCCGTCCTTGTCACAGCTGGTCACAATTTCAGACCCAAGAGAGAGGGGGATCTCCCTAGTGTGACGTCACATGTCCTTACAATAAAACATTATTTCGTTAAAACATATTTATACCTTTTTAGTTCGTGTTGATATTAAAGTGTATTTTTTATGCATGTATTCCTTCCGGGACCTGAAAAGTAAGCCTTGCATTGACATCTGCCAGCATCAGTCCCCAACCAAAGATTAATTTGCAATGAATTGACGGCGACGCCAGAAGTACCTCCACTCTATAAACATTTTATTGTGCACATACGTAACTTGATTTCTCGATATCGTAAATCTTGCCACATCTACGTGTAATTAAACTTTATAGCCAATATACTGGCTGCTGTTAGACGGTTCTCATCTGGAAGCATTTAGGTAGTTTACTTTTCGTTTTTTTTCTTTTGAGTTTTTAGGATACTTAGTATACCCATCTCTTAGGAGAGATCCTTATTTCTGCCATATAACAGCATGCTTCTTACTTGCTATGTTCTGGTTTGAAGGGTGTGGTCAGGGAGATCGGGGGTTGCAAGCTCATCTGTGTTTGACCTAAGAAAGAACATCGGGTGTTTTGGATGAATTACAGGTGTCCATGTTGCGGCAGTAACCACTTACCATCGGGTGAACTGCATGCTCGTTTGCTACCCCGGTGTTAAAAATACATATTCAGTGTCAAAATATAGCAACCAATAAAGAAAATGGGTACACAAAGAAACTCATAATCATCTATCTCCAGCAACCGTATTGGTAAAACATTCACGGATGGCAAAGTACCCCACTATTCTAAACAACACAACAGGGTTCAAAATCCGTGAAATAAGGTTCAGTAAATTTACATTTACCGCCCGCCCACAATTTAG
>DWNJ01000033.1:0-22571 GCA_018250275.1 Udranomia eurus | reverse complement strand
CTAATATGGTTATCAATGTTTATGTTATTTTAAGTCTTTTAACCGTATTTAATTGATTTTATTTCGTTCTTGTATACGTACTAAAATAGTTGTAATTTTTTGTAGGTTAGACAATTATATCTAGAATTAGCTGTTTTTAGCGCCTTTGTCCGCGTTATACGTCATGTAGATTATTTATTTTTATAGATTTATATATTTGTAGTAGGATGTGCAACACATCTCTATACGCAACTACTTGGGGTATTGAGAACTCCACATGGTTCAGCAGACTAATATAATATAATATATAATAATAGTCTATATATCTATACATATATTCTGTAAATATCTAAGATAATACCATTTTAGGGGAATATTTATAACCCTTATTAAAGAATAGAACCCAAAAAATGGTTTTTCGTGTTTTTGTGTGTTTGTTTGTTTGTTTGTCGGTTTGTCTGTGCGTTTGTGCACACTCATTTCAGAACACTGATCGGATCAACTGTCCGATTTGAATGCGGTTTTCACCCATGTATGGTGGTGAGCTAACATTTAGTATTAGTTTCATAAGAATTGGTTCCTAAATAAATAAAAAGCTGTGTCAAATTTAAGAATTACGATGTTTACTTTTTCTTTATTCGATAAAAATGTTAATAGTACGCCGATGGGAACGGAGATGGGGACGGGTACGGAGAAACGATTCTGAGGCGGTACGAAGTGCGCCGGATGAGCTAGTAATAAAATACAAATCGAAACGAAGTACTTGTTTGAAATTCAAAGTAATTCAGTAGTATCCACAAAATGAATAGTCTCATACCAAACAAGGGTGTTTATGCTATCGGGAATTTAAACTGACACCTCGTTTGTTCTCAGATATAATCGCCTTATGGCTGTTTCCTGTACAGATGGACAGACACGACATTGTATGTAAATATCATCTGATACCATATCTGATTACGATGGGGTCAAAGAAGATGGCTTAGATTCATTTTTTTAATTTGGTTAGTACTAGTTTTCAAAAACGTCCCCACTATGTGCGTCTAAAATGATTTATCCGATAAGCATATTTATGAACACTCACAATATTTCGTAAGTCGATTTTTAGACAGGCAAAAGAGTTTGATAATTTCAAATGGTATGATTGAAGCGCACATAACCATGCGGCTTGTATAGATCGCATGCGATCTCGCAAGTAAAGCAACGTCGCGCGCGGTCAGTAACTGGATGACTCTGACAGTTAGTGGTATTTTCATACTCGTTTCCGTTCTTCGGAGGGCACGTTAAGCAGTCGGCCCCGGTTGTTATCGACAGATAGCAGTCGTTAAACCTCGTCGGAGTCGTGGCTATTGACTCGTATTCTCTTACTATTTCGATCGAACGATAACTCAATTGGATCGTGACCTAAGTTGCAAGTCAGCGACAATTTTACTAGAAGCTTGGTAACGATCGAAATAAAAATAATACGCAGTTCGAATCCGTTCGATAAATCTGACTTTTGTTTAACCACTTAAAATTGACGACGATCGACTTCGACTTCGACTTAACCTAAATCGAACCGTTTCTTGTGCTGCAAACGAGTCACGTGAATACGGAAATCAACTCTAAAGATAAAATCGCTTCGATTATATTGAAGTTTTGTTACGTGAATCAGGCCACTGGTATAAAACCGCAATCCTGCTAGCTACCTACTTCCTACCAAACTTCTACCTCCATAGCACAATTTGATTATCATAGCTAGAGTACTTATGTCAGATATAATACTCCCCAGTGACTTTATCGCATTTACCGCAGAGCTCTCGGCATCCGGCATTAAGCTGTCACAACATGCGCGCGCGCATCCAAGGGATTAGCTCGTATGCTATTAGTCACTTATTTCCGGAGATCTGCGTATTAGCGTGATTTACGTGATGACTGCGGATGGGATCAGCTGCTTAGGAGCTGCGACGGATAGATAAATATTGTATATCCTACTGTCATCTTAGGTAGCAACATATAATAATTATAAACTGGTGAGTATATTATAGCTATTTGATAATATGAATGTGTTGTGTTCTGTAATAAAATAAACTACACGAGTAGGAGATCGTGATTAAAATGTAACACACATAGTGACACAGATACCTACTGATATAACAGAAATCCCACCGAAACTCACAGATGCACCAGTCGAGAAAGCTAACAAGGAAATCTTGGAGCAAGGCATCTCCACAACTTCAAACGAGTCTAGCTACTGATATAAGGAATCGACCCTTTATTTAGTATTAAATTAACTTAAAGTGTTTCCGCCATCTACTAAGACCAGCGCCTACTAAAATAATCCTATATATGTAACTCTTTGACTCAATTATTTAGAGAAAAAGCTAGGCCATAAATTCTGCTAATCAACAACATAAAAACAAAGATTTTGTCGTCACCACGACAAGCAAACGTGTTTCTCCACTATGCATGCACATTCGGTGCATAAAAAATTAGCAGTTGTAAAATAACATGCAAACGTTCGTGTAGATTATCAGGTTACCGGACCGATGTAGATTTATGTGGCCGAGGTGTGCTAACTTAGCTAAACAGGTTGCCTTTTCGAGCGCAAATAGCTCACGTCTTCCAATGTTTAACAACTTACATTGAAGCTTATTAATAGCGGAATGAGCGGCTGTAAATACGTCAGGGCAAATATATTTATACATCACGACCACTAATTGACATTCACGATACGTTTCGCCGCGGAATCAATAAATATCGGCGCACCGCATATTATGCCACTGACAGATCGAGGTGAACGAAACAACTGTCGCTATCGGCGTAAGACACGGGCGGCGGCGGGGAAGGAAGCGACAGCCTGTTTGTGGAGACGGTTCGGACTTCTGGATCTGGATTATCTCAGTCTATCTTAAATTTAACTGTTCTATATGAATACCAATTATTTAATTATTGAAATAACAGCTTTCTGAGTCTAGTTGTGGTAAACATGGTACATGAATTTTAAACGGATATATGTAAAAATGTCGGTCGGCATTTTTTTAATTTTTTATTCATGGAACTTTTGCAATGAAAACAGATCAAACAATGAGTACGTAAGTAATAGGAACTCGTACGCTTTATTCGCTTCAGCCACCACCTTGCGCCCCACACCACAGCTATGACACCGAAATGACACCGGTAAATATTCATAATTCATACGCAATTAAACGCCAGCGCCATAAAATATTATTTGCAACTAAAACGTGTGCAAATTACACTGCTTTACTGCCGCCGTCCTGTTTCAGCGAATATGTTAATTTATTAACGCGTTTCGTATTTAGGACCGGCTTGTATTTTATCGCGCTCCTACGCCTGTCAAATGAATTGCAATATTCGTAATGAACGCATTGAAGACAAGACTGAGTAGACAGCCTCGCCGACTTGTACAACCTCGTAAAGGTGAGCGTAGCGATATTCGATAATTTATCGCCGTCCGTTGGTTATCTTACAAGTTGAGACATAATAAGGGTTTTGTACTGCGTCGGTTTTACTGAAAACCTTAAGATAATATCTTTGATAAGTAATGCAGCTATAATTGTTTTATTTGTAACGCATTTCGACCGATAAACAGTCGACAAGAAATTTCTTTTATTTCTCTCATTTTCAGAGTAAATTCAATTCATTTTATCCTGCTGAAGAACTGAATATATAGAGGTAATAAAGCATTTGCAACTGTAAATTGTTTTCCAACTACATTTTATTTATTGTTTCTAAGTCATGTCATATTCATCGCTTATCTACCATTTAGCTGCTAGGCGTCTATGAAACAGTAACCTTAAGCTAAGTAGACAAAATACGTGAATGTTTTGAAAGGATTAGGACATAAGCCGTCATGTTATTCGTGACGCCTGACTGTAAATTCGGTTTCATGTATAATAATTCGTTTCCTTTCATTTGCAACTATTTGATCAGTAGACTTTGATCGGATTTAGTTTAGTCATATTGAATCCGTTCCGAAATGCCAAGATACAGATTTTGTACTAGGTGCCTAACGCATGAACAAGAAGTTCACACCCCATGCATTAGACTTAAGTAACGATTCCTAAAACGAACTAGAAAAACCAGACTAGTGATTAATAGACCTGCAAAAAGAGAAGGAAATCAGATTTACAAATTGAATAATAATGTTAGGTCATAATAAATAATTATTAATTAAATCGTTGTTTCCATAAATTCTGTTATAAGAATTATATCGACGGTGATGTCACCATTATATAAAAATATTCACAAAGTGAACAAAGTATTTTTTTTCAACAAGTTTCACATTTATCAATATATTTGTTTATAGCGAATAATTATAACGAATTATTTGATTTGCTATGTTTAAAAAAACACATGCAAATTTGACATGGGAACTCAAAAGCGTGAGAAAGTCAATTTCTATAAAAATATCAGACAGAAGGTTGGCATTACACCGTCGATATTTCAAATTTATTTAAGCCACAAAAATATTGTACACGAGTACTTAATGATTTTACAATGCCATATAATTCAGTACCGTTACCATTAAAAGTGATGACGTTATGCAAAACGTCATAATTAAAACAATATCAGTTCATAATTGCTACAATACAGCAAAGTATTATTTAAATTATTGTCATTGTTATTCTGTTATGGAATTGAAATGTTACTTTATTTTATTTTAATTACTGCAAAACATCATATCGGGTTAACCGAGGGGATTTTGTTTATTATGATTGTTTGAGTTTTTGGTATTTGAACATTTAAAACTTCGTCTAAAGTCCCCATGAACCAAGTCGACGGATGCTGGAAAAAATATTAGTACATGATTTTAATTTATAATCACAATGACTGTGTGTTGACGATCTCTCATATTCACGCAAAAACAAGTCAAGAACAACAAAGAAAACTCGTAATGTTCAACCGCGAAAGAATTTAGCTCCAACTACTAGCTGCTTGTCATTTTTAACACTATTTTAATAGGTACCAGAAAAAAATACTCGAGCTGTCCTTTATTCAAGAATCTGCACACATAGATGTATGTTACAGACAAAAAGCTAAAATGAATGCTTTCGTAATGCTGCGCAACACTCACGCTCAGCTTTCTGCATTGTAGTGAAGAACGAATGAACATAGAATTTGCTGAATGCTGAAAACAATTGAAATAGCCTCAAATATGGGTGGGATATGTTTCATTTAATTTATTGTCGCAATAAATTAAAGCTATACCACATATGAAGAAATATATATATATATATACAATTATAATTATTTATTTATACACCTTATTCCACAATAAAACTTATAAGGTATGTATTAAGTTTAGGAGATCACGAAACAGTACATGTAAATTCTCGATTTCGTAATATTATTATATCGTTTAATAAAAAACAATAACCTAACGCTTTACTGCCATTACATAAACGCATAGATATTAAAATATTTTAGGCCCTCAAACTTTACATATGGTACAAGAGTATAGAGTCGGTCTAAGAAGTCTTGTTCCTATAATACTCTACAAAAAGGGCCACCACGCATGTTCACACATGTTTTACGTCGAGTAACATGTAATTATCTTTAATTAAACCGCAATAAAACACTGGAGGTGCGCGCATCAATAATGCTTATAAAACATTCATTTGTCGTACCTTTCTTATTGTATGTACATATGTACATACAATGGCTAAAGCGAAAAAAGGATAATTAAGATCATAAGTTATACTCTTAACACAAGGAAAATGTATCAACAATATTTTGATAATTTATAAGGTATCCTTATAATTTTGATTAATTTGTTTTAATGGCCGTTTACGAAAAAAGTAGCAAATTAACAGGCGGCCTGATGATAAGTGGTCACTACCGCCCATGGTCATTTAAATCCAACTCCAATAAGCAAAAACAAAAGTCCTACCCAATGTCGCTACGTAAGTTGCTATTTATGAGGACTGAAATGGATGAACGTTGCGTCTCTCAATCCACGATGCAACCACAAACTCACTAGTGTGGCGAATGCGCCGAAACACGCCAATTACCACCATTTTATACCACCGTATATTCTATACCACCAATAAATGGAATACAAATAAGTATGAAATGATATAGATGATAATTGATATAATAATTTATTTTCACAAAAGTGCAATGTGTAGAACTAATCTAATACATTCTTACAGTTTCATGGCAAACGCATGCATTACATTACATTCCATGCAAAATTTTGTGACAATTTTAATATGTTAAATACATAGTAAATATAAAATGTCTTAGAAATAAATAGAATCAAAGAATTAAGCTATAATACCGTAATGCTTATGTGCATACTCGTATATACCCGTGTGGTTAATGTTACGAAAACTTGGCATGCGCACTGCCGTGCACTTAAATAAGATAAGTGAACCTATAAATCATATATAATTGCACAGCACAAGTTATAAGAACAAAAGTAGTTACAAGCTACAGGAAATAAATTACGGCCATTAGAAAGTGTTGTGAACTCAGAAACATTGTTGCATCGTCCGGTGCTGTGACACGCCAAGAATGTTGGTACTTTACCGGTGTGTTGCACTGCCAACGATATAATAGAGTTGGAAGTGAAAAAGTTGATGACAATGAAGTCAAATCTAACCCGAGTGGGTAAGATTTGATTTGTGTAGAATGGTAGATCTAACCACTCTTCTACAGATCGGACGCTCGTTTAAACATCAATGTAAAATATCTTAACTTAGTTAAGTCTTAGTTTTGTTTTTTTACTCATATTTTATAAATAGAGTAGCGTGAGCGCTAAGTAATGCAATTCTAGATTGGTATTTATTTACATACAAAATTTAATTACATACATGTACATGTACAAGTTAACATTATTTCCAATGATAAAAGATTGTTTTGTTTTATTAATTATTTTTTTTATTTCGCATTAATATTTCCTTTTTATTTATTCATAAAACGTAACTAATAGTCAAACAAGTCCCCAAGAACGCAACGTTTCACCAGATCCTGTCTGGTCAACACAAATTAACTTGTAACACAAAAAGTGCAAGCAATAGCAACCTTTATGTGAAACCAACACCGGTCATAAATGTGCGACACTTAAGCTAATTTTAGATAGAGAAATGTCTCCGGCTATTGGTTATGGGGCATAAAATTCCATATTAGAGCGAACAGCAATTCCAACTCGTTCGTGGTATGTATAATTGGAACAAAAAGTCCCGGAATACTCCAGCGGCAATAGAATGTATGGACACGCAATAATGTGCGCTTTCCGTTGCACAGAACCGCGTATCTGACATTTCATTAAGGCGGGCTACACACGGGACGTCAATTCCGTCGCTTTTCTAACGTAGAGGGCACTGCTTTAATTTATGCAAGTTGTGCGTTGCTCTTAATTTAATATTACAAATTAAAAGTAATTAATGTTCAAATTTAATATAACATATTAAATGTAGGTATTTAATAAAAACAGAACGCTTGACACTCATATTTCTATATCAGGATTGTCGTGTCGTGGATGAATGAATTTTTGTGTTCTTGTATGACCGAAATGAGATATTTGAAATCATCATTAACATTACAAGCTGTGAATAGAACCCAGGATCCTTTCAACACCTATCCAAAATGTCACCATACCGTACTTAACCATAACCGTAATCTAATTTATTACTATAAATTTGTTTGAATGTTGATTAATCCAGTGCGTTATATTCGGGGGTGCTAGTAGATCTGTTTAATTAGTTTGACTTATAATATTGAATATGGTAACCACCTATGGCGCAAAAGAAAGTTGCTAAGAACCTCTCTCTGATCACGTCAGAGTTACTAGAAAAAAATATGATTACCATTTCTGATGGCTTAAGGTGAACTGCCGCTGACGACGACGGAATCCCCGTAACGTGTGGCATGTTCCTAAAGAGTATTGCAATGCAATTTTGAAATTTGCGTACATTTTTCGAATGCACTGAGGTGTTTATTTAACTACGTAATACTCCACATAGTAATATATTTTTTGTTACATACTATCTAAAGTAAAAAGTGTTTGTTATACTGCGAAAATATGGCCCTAAAGACACGTGAATAAAGTTTCCAATGTGCCTAGTTATTTGTAAACAATGGTTATGGTGCGTTTTAACATAACATTACATATTCTTATCCAAATGAATATCGTGAAGTTTATATAACAAATTCATATTTTTTCAAGACAATATATATACATACATGTTATCGTCGCCGATGTCTGACGTAATTTCAAAGAGATGGCGCCACCAGTATCGATGACAAACATCACTTGACAACGACGGCCATGTTGACAATATGCTTTTCTTGCGTTAGGCGCTACGGGGACGCGCCATTCTGCTTAAAACCACCGTAGTGGACACAACCAGTGCATTGTTATGACCCAATACTGAAGTGCTGTCCAAATAATTCACTAAGTACAGCCTTCCAGATAATATATTGTTGTCCACTAGATGTAGAAAGTAAAAGTGTAATATGTCCAGTAATTTGTAAGTATTGGTATAGTCATGGGATCTATGGTGGACGCATGACAGAACCCAATACCTTAGAGCATTTATTATGATTAAACTGTGTGGTCTCATTTATATTGTTCATATGTTAATGCAGTTTTCTATCATATAATTTAATATTTTAAGCTTAACATAATCCGCATTTTGAAATAAATATATATAGTATATTTTTGTTTACTTAAGACCTACATTTAAGAAAACATTTCTGGATTTCCTCAGTTTACTCCTTTAAGTATCTACTTTATTTTGTTTTGGTGATATGGAGTTTTTCTGTAACCTCTGAGAAGTGTTTTCAACATAATATTTTCTCCAACATACGTTCTATTTCCATTGGAAAGTACAATACATTACGCCCGTTTGTTACTTCCAATACATAATAAAACACTTTTTGCTCTCAGACGATAAGTCGCTTGCTTTATAGCTTATTAACTAGGCTCATATCAATAAAGCCTTAAACGGGACGCGTGTGCCAGTCGTAAAATACTATCACATGTAGATACAGCCGCGTGTCTCATGGAATACAGATATTGAGGAGTACCATCTTAAAGAGTCAAATTAAAAAGTCTAAATTAAAAGAGAGTTTTGAAGGTGGTAGAACCTATTACGGTTCGGCTCTGGAGGCACCGTTACACTTATTACGTGGGAGCTCGAACCGTCCCATCCATGACTCCGTGAAGGATGTCTTTGTGAGTCACAATGGAGACGGGAAGACATCGGGGCGAGCCATCAAGTTTCCCCAAGATGTGCCTTATGAGGCGTCGTGCTGGTGGGTAATCAGAAGGAGTTCACGCCCTCAAAGCTTAAGCATCAGTCAAAAATAAGCTATTTATGTAGGAATAAACTAGTTTCATACACACCGCTGTGGCGCTAGTGTACGAAAAGTTGTTAGTGGTTTGGTCTTGTTATACTTGTGTTATGGTCAGCAGATAACTGCATTATCTGGACATACGAGTGTAGCTTGAATATACGCTAAATATAAGAGGTTAAAAGTGATCACAGTAGTGCATATTCCTTTTCCTACATTTACTATTGTGGTTCTCAAACCTATTTCAGCATATAGCTAGATTTATACATTTATATACTTATAGTAAGGCACTCCTTATCTCTATAGGCGTCGTATAAACCCTTCAGCGTTCCGATCAACGCGCGCTACGCTCGCGAATGGAGATCTCGACACGCGTCGCGATTATAAATCGTGCTATTAATCCATTTGGTTGGCTTACTTTACATCGATAGCGAGTTTTTGCTAACGTTGACGTTTGTCCAGTTTGTAGGCTTTCTTTGGCTTGTACATAAAATATATTACTAGAAGTCTCATGGTGTATAGGAATCTATAGGTTGCGAAGATTTTCACTAAATACCTTCCTGTACAAAATTTCGTATCGTATATATATGAATTTCTTTTATATATCGGTTTATACCCACAGTTTCTTCTTATACCCGAGCATTCTTATAATACACGTCAAATTCAATTAAAAAATATTAATTCTATCTGTAGGAAATACATCGTGGAAACAAATACCTTTAACTTTTTAATAGCTGCAAAGCTCGTATAAGAAAAGTCCGACATCATTAAATGTTAATGAAAAAACAACAATCGAAAAAAATATTACAGAACACCTCTTTATCGCGAGGCCGATATCTTCAACAACGGCGACAAACCAACCGACTGACAATAAAATTTTCATTGAAACCCGAATAAAAATTCAAATTGCTGTAACCTCCGCTACCAAATTACCACACAATTGCTTTTAAAAAGCGACTCAAAAGTACGTCCTCGAGTTGTTTTTAGGAACATGTTTCATCCCAGGCTCGTAGCGCGGAGCGAAGCGATCTAAGCGAAGCTAACGAAACAGTCCGCAAAAAAACCACGCTGCATAGAATTGATATCCTTTTTTAAGCAGAAATCTGATCTGGCACTTTGATTTATCTCTGAGTGTATTTTTTTATAAGATTGAGGTAGTAAAATAAGCATGCAATTCATTTGGTGGCAACTGATCTGTGCCGCGAGTGTCATAATTGTGATCAACTAAAGTTAAGTTAGATTCTCTCCATTATCATACCTTCAACCACAATACGTTCTACTGCCACGTGGTAATCTGTACCACCCCCACATTCCCTTTACTACTTACCACACTACTCATCTCTCTGGTCGAAACATAGATTTTACTTCAGTGATAAATTGGTGGAGTCCATAAGAGTATAGATTTCTATTCCTACCCTTTCAATATCATATGAACAAAACATATACACATTCATCGCTTATCGTACACCCGCTCGACGTGGAACACCTGAAGCCCGAATTCTATTACAGGATCGTAAAATTTCGATGTAATCGCCCCAGAGGTCCAGTTTATACTTGCGAGAGACACGACGTTCGTTTTTGCAAAATTTCTGTAAGACACTGTTTTGCTTCGTGAGATTTAAAATAATGAGACTGTGCCGAGCGGGTATCAAAGCACTTTTATTTTACGCTCACGCATTTTAAACTATATACAATAATAATGAATACTATTTATGTATTTGTTTAGCTTTTCATAGCACGGTATAGTTTAGCAGAAGGTTCGACGCACCCCCTTCGAGCCCGCGGGTGAGGTTGGTTAAGTGACGAATAGTAATTTTACATATTTTAAGTAACATTTTATTCCTTATACAGAAAAGTAATATTTCATTTTAACCAAAAGAGCAACAGGAGTATTCAATAAACTACATGTGTCCGGTTTAAAAGTATTGTTAAAGTTAGCCTTTTAAGATTAGAGTATTTCTAACTATGATCCAACTATAAACCGCAACTTATTAACAACAGTTTATCACTCGAGTGTATTAGACCAATCGTAGATCTATTAGGCTTGTACGTGTGGACCTCACCTTACATCGCGCGCATTAACGCGCGGTAGTGGATTGTAAAATGCATATTAATCCACAACCTTGATTTTTATGGTAGGTGCTACAATAGTAAAACAAATTCCTCCCGCGAATTTGTTTAAATTAAATGGTCCATCAAGAACCTTTAACAAGAGTACGTGTATAGTCCATTGAAATGTTACATTTTTTTAGGCCTTACCTTGCGTTTCTCAGAGGACGAAATTTTATTTTTTTTGATGTGTGTACAAATGGTTTTCATGCTTTTTCTGCTAAACTATTCATTTTACAGAAAAAAAATAAGAGGCATTTTTTTTTGAAAATTAAATTCTCTACAACTTGACGTCTTGTACTTTTTATCATAGAATCCAAAATAACGAAGTTATAAACGACAATAGTTGAAAGTTCTGGAACCATTTTTCTTTTCGGCGGAATAACTTTTTTTCTAGTCATTTTACAATAAATAGAGGGTATTTTAACGAATAATTTGCACATTTGTTTTTAATTTCGTTTATTTATTAGGATTTTACAGCGCTCTTAAGTTGACCGTATTCTGAAATATTTTATAATTCAGAAGGTTTCTTTCTGAAAGGTTTTATTTAGCTTGCCGTGTTTATTGGTGTGTTTCTTTATTTTGGTCAAATCTAGTAATTGAAGTTGGAGCCCTTTCTTTTTGACAGATTGATCTGATATTTGGTGGTTTAGTTCTAATGGCAATATAATTTAATACATTCCGTATCATTGTAAACATTTGAACGTAAGTGGCCCACTTATAAAATATGTTACACTTTTATAACATAAGTAGACTCACACAAACTCTCAGGTTGTTTAATGTTAACAGGCAGTTTAAGTCTTACCGTACTTTACATTCATATCGTTCACCTTCATGTATTTAATATTCCATTACTCGTTAACTACATTGTCCTATTAATTATTCACGTATTTACTCACTAACATAAAAAACTCGAAATTCTACACACATACATATGCAAACATAATTAGAATATAAAAATTATAAAAACATGTTATTTTAATGAGGGCATTATAATTGTAGAAGTAAAATTTTTCACTCAATAAATAATACACTTACATAATGAATATAATTTAATAGACTTTTTTTCTGACGTTACAGGAACTCTTATTTGCGTAATGTTTCGGCTGTACATCAATATGTAACAGCCAATTAATAAAATTGATAGTTAATAAATAAAATTATTCAACTCGGCGAGTATATTTTATGGAAACTCTTTCTTAAATATTCAGTAGTATCCTTAAGAAATCCAGTACATATATTTAAATTGCTGTTTTTCTACTATCAATCGAAAATAGCGTCCTGCTTTTACCGTTATTATTAAACTTTTAAGTTTATTTGTGATTTGACAACATTCAGGATGCAGTATATTTTCCAGGACGGACAGAATGCTGTTTAACATAACAGCATTCTTGTGATTATGAGAACTAAGGGATTCTTATGTGTTATTTAAGATACGACTAATGAATGTATTCTTTAAAACGATTTATAGTAAAACGTGTTTTAACATTAATAGTTTTGACAAGACGTAGATACGATGAGGTAATTTCTGAAAGCGTACCATGCTTTGAAATCAAATGAAATTAAAATTATTTATTGTTGACTGTTTAACAAAGGTTACAAAAAGAATTCGTTTAAATCAGTGTACCTTAATCGGGCACGAAATAATTATAATTCGTTTAATGGGTACAATTAACAATTTTTTGAGTAATTTATATTATTTCAATTTAATTTAATGAAGTATTTTTTATAAATTTAATTGGGTATTATTAACATTTTCTAATAATTTATTTAACGGTTATATTTGTTTTATTACTTCTATATCTTATTAGTATTAGTGAATAAATAAACTTATTTATTTGGCTTCTTCCTTAGGTAGGAACAGTAAACGAACTGCCACATAAAATCGACTGAGGTATTACTAATTATCCACTTTATTTTTTAAAATACATACTTAATGACTTATAAAATAATTACGTAAAGCCTTCAAAAACTGTCTGCAATAAATGGAAATTAACATTTTTAAGATATAAAAAGATATAGATCACATTACTTCATTAGGATATGAAATGAATTAAATTGTAGATACATATATGTCAAATTATATACCTTAAATTGAAACTCAAATGATCCTCATCACGAAGCAACAGCATCTAAGGCCGGCAAGCCACAACTCAATCACGACCTAAACACAGCTGCTCAACTAATAAATAATCCTTTGCTCAGAGATTTTATTATCCGGCCCGATTGTAAATTATCCGTTTATCGCTTTATTCGCCACTCATTAACGTTTTATATTTAAGATATGGGTTATTAATTTTGGAGAATGCCAGCTGGATTTACGATCCTCGAAGTGTCGGCTCCAACAACACGGTTTTGGGCGTGTGTCGCACCACCAGTTTGGTAGCGATTGCGTATAAGAAGCGAGTGTTTTTTTAATTGTAATGATTTAACACTTTGTATTAATCTATTTGGGGGCTTGTAAACATCCGATAGACCGACCGTCCGACGGATCAGAGTGACCAAAAGTCACTGGTAGAAGCAGCGTGGTGGGTATAGGCCTTCTTGGGTTGTGGGCCCACAGTGAGACTCAAAGGGTTGCAGAAAAAATATTACGACCCGTTTGTTAACCATGTTGGATTGCCATTCGAAGGGTCCTTTTTTTATTTATTTTTTTTATTCCTTAAGCCTAGCGTAAAGGCAGGCAGGTCACCTGATGTTAAGTGATCACAGCCGCCTATGGACATTTGCAACACCAGAGGTATCACCAATGCAACGCCGGCTTTAAAGTAAAACTCTTTTTGTGCTACGTTTGAAGAACCCCATGTCATAGCGCTCCGGGAATGCCTCAGAAGGAAGCTCATTCCACAATCTGCATGTGCGCGGGAGGAAGGACCGCGAAAACCGGACAGTAGAGGACCGCCATGGATCGAGATGATGTGGATGAAACTTCGTTCTTCGGCGAGTGGTGCGTTGATGGAATGGTGATATCGGCATCAGGTCAAACAGTTTAATGTACAATTACTTCTTTTTTTCTAAAAATTCAATTACACAACAATCGCATCGAGCAAGAGGGTTAAAGAGATTGCAAGCAATACACAAATTAAATAAGGAAGAAGAAAGGAGGGTTCAAATAAAATGAAAATCTTTTTGTTCGAATTGACATGTTTTTTAAGCCTTCGTATTCAGATACGGATTTATTTGGTTTTATATATAAGACACTCTCAACCACTCATAAGCATGTCAGGAGGTAGAAGACAGATAGAGGACTGATAGAGTTTTGTCCTTTTTGAGTTTCCCAGAGTTTGGGCTAAAGAGATGTAAAGTCAAAAACGGAGTGCATACAGAGTTGAAGTATCTTGAATTATGACCATTACTAGAACATTCACTAAGCAGCACCAGCACATTCGTCACTTCTCATACGAAGAAAATTAAATTTACACAGACTGATCGGGTTGCTACATTGTGACAATTTTCGTTTAAGCGTTAGTAGAATTGGTCTGATAGAAAATGGAGTAGTTTCAATTACGTTTTAATTGCCCCATTTAACAGAATACAACACTAACTGATCGAATCCCAAGGAGGAATTTGTTATTGTTGTAATTAAAGTTAATTTATAGGGAGACAGGTGATCTACAATCTGGCAGCTGGCAATATTAACGACCTTCATTAACTTCCGCCTAATTAATTTGTATGCAAGTAAAATAGGTGGCGTATGCACTGTGTAAGTTCAATGTTTCGGTAATATTGTATATATAAGGTATTCTATGCAGAAATAAACTGTTTCCCGTGGAATAGCAATTTCCATTGAGGAGCAAGGTTTGTAAAAAAATGTCTTAAATCCGAAATATGATAATACTTCATAGTCACCGATAACTAGAGATAATCACGGTCAGGTACGGTTATAAATGTCCTTACCTTAATATTGTTTTACAAGTCATAAATATTATGACATTGATAAGGTCGCCGGCAATCTTTAGGATTGATAAAATAATGAAGTGTGTTAAGTTCTGTGCAAATTTTACTAAGTAAGTCTTGCATAATTCACCAGGATAAAGATATTTCACCAAGATATTTGAACGATATTTAAATAACGATTTTATGTCGAATGTAATTATTTGTTTATCGAGTAATTGTGATTTTTTAGCTTTGTACTGATTTTGAAACAACTTTTAAGGTAGCGTATGACAGGAACGGGGCTCAACCGTAACACATTGTTACTAAGAACTATAGCAGTTACCCGTACACCAAATAACAATATCAGCAATGTCATAAAAGAGACAGTATCAAGAGATAAGTTTCGAGTGTTTGTGCTAAAATACAAAAGATATATTTAAAATGTGCGTAAAACCGGAGAATCGAAGATATACCATATATTATGATGTTTGCGTATCGTGTGTGCAACATTGTATTGAAATTCTCTATGATAAGACTGATATGGGATGTGTATATCTGCAGATAACGCGGTCGTTGCTTGTTCAGATGAATTTCATGGTTTTCTAGTAACCGAGTGAATGTGATTTTGTATCGAATAATTTAAAATGAAAGTTTTATTATTAATGTTAGTGGGATGGTTAGGAGTGTGTGTAGGAAGCAAAATATTGGTAGTGTTCCCCGTTCCTGGAAGGAGTCATGGGATTTTGGGAAACTCGTTAGTTAACATACTCTTGGATGCTGGTCATGAGGTAACAAATATATTTCCATTTATTCATTAAAGAGGTGACAATTAAATAAATAATTATTTATCTCATTTTAATTGTGATAAAATTTATCACCATTCTTCCAGGCGGCACCAGAGCTGTTCTATATTCTTACTTCACCATACCTTACCACATTCTCTGCTCTTGCTGCATTATTATTAAGTTGTGCTGCATTTGTCGTTTAGAATTCGTGGTAATTCAAGTGGAGTGAAGAATTATAATTAAAAAATCAGTTTCCCATCTATGAATTGATATGCGTAAAGTTTTACACATATTTGAAGAAGCTCAATATAAGACATACATTTAATTTATTTGTATAAGGCTGTGAAATCTAAGAAAACTAACTCAGAAGAAACTCTAACTCTCTAGCTCCAAGAAAACTAACTAAAACTCTCTCTAAGAAACTTAAAAAAAAACTTAAACTCCAGGTAACCTATGTATCACCATTTCCGCCGATGACATCTAGACCAGGGTTGAAGTACGTGAACATCTCCTCAGTCGCTGCTATGTTATCAGGTATTTGTTTTGAATATTCTTTTCATAACCATAAAATAAGATTTCATATTGTAACCACCGACAGTTATGTAAAATTAATTTCCCTAAGGTATGGCTTGTCAAATGCGTTATAAAATGTATGTCGTCATATTCGAATCTTTCTCACCATCTAATCTAATACTTTAAAAGGAACAATTCTTGTATATATATATATGATCATCTGAATCTCGGAAACGGCTCCAACGATTTCCGTGAGGTATAGCCAGCATGGGGGTTTCGGGGGCGATAAATCGATCGAGATTTATAGAAAACATCGTTTTATCGCCATACGTCCATAGCGCCATACGGATACTCAAATTCTATTCTATTTCTTCGTGTTCAGGTCAAAAGCGTTTGAACGTAGTGGAGCTGCATCAGAATCCTCATCCAGTGCACCACGTGCAGCACGTTGGGCCGGTGTTTGCCCAGAAGACCCTGGAGCACCCCGAAATGCAAGCATTACTGCACGATCCCGAAGTCACCTTCGACGTTGTCTTGGTCGAATGGTTCTTTACAGGATTATTTGCACCGTGAGTGTATCTTACAAAATTCAATGCACAATATTCTTCTGTAAAAAGTAAAGTATTAGGTGTCGCAGTCGCCTCACGCTTTTTGACTCATTTATCCAAAAAAGTAATATCATTTAATAAAAGATAAAAGTTAAAATATTACTGCGTTAGAAAACTTTAAAATGCTCGACAACCCTGAGACATCGTAATTATTAGACCATCGTTTGAACGTCTGGCCCGCACATAAATTTTATAGGCCGTTAATAAATGTTTGTCCATCAGATGCTGGCTTTGATTTTCCTCCTACAAATATTATAATCTTCCATTATTACGTAGCCTCTGGAAATCATGTCTGTCATCATTTTTCTCTTATACGTTTCGCGGAGTGACGCGCGCCCACGTGCTCCAGACCTGTCTGTCCGAGTTTGCAGACATTTCCCCGTAATGAATCATGCTGCATTACGCTCAACGCTCGATTTAGATCATTTCATCTTTTCAGTTTGTAAACCTGAACCAATTAACAAATTTATCACTGTAAACGAAGCGAATTGTTAATTCAGTTTGCTTCATATTATGTACACGTATTGCAGAAAGAAGAATAAAATTGTTCGTGATTATCATACTTGCTCACTTGGAAATGACGCCTCTAGTAAATACCGCGTGATGCACGAGGCCAGCAGTCCCGCGTACAGCCGAGACCTGCACGTGGACGGGCCTCGAGCGACTCCCTACACCACTTCTGAGCGACTTTACCAAATGTGGCTGCAAGTTTACGTGATCGGTTGGACATAGTGAGTATACGTAAATACTCGTATTATTGAGTAACATAAATTAAATGTTAAGTTAATATTATTAGCGTTCCTGATTCACATCGGAAAAGCTTAATAAATAAAATTTCTCAGGGTACACTTGCCGGGGATGATAACAATTTGTAAATCCATCGACCACCATCACCGGTTGGGCATTAAAATATTTTTGTGTGTCTGTTAGATAATTCTAACCTCGGGAAGTCTGGACTTGTGATATGATAACAACAAGTTAGGCATATAAATGTTACTATAGCAAATCTATATATATATATATATATAATTCAAGTATCTGACTGCCATATCAACGCAGAGCCTAAAACACTATACTTAGAAACTTAAAACTTCGCACACGTATTCCTCTTATAACGTAGGCATCCACTAAGAAAGGATTTTTCAAATTCCATTCTAAGGGGTTCAAATAGGGGTCGACAGGTTAGTTGTTTTTGTTCCGCTCGGATCTAATACAATCTAAAAATGTCGTATGTATATTGTGATTATTTATTTGACATAGTCTGTCACGAAACTTTATGTGACAGACCAATTTCCACGCGGGCGAAGCCCCGAGCAAAAGGTAGTATAATATAAAAATGTTATTCGAAATGTATTTTTTTTTAGTTTCGTGAAATACACGGTAGAAATACCAGCATACGATCGAATATACAAAGAGCCATTTAGAATCAAAGGGAAGTTTTTACCGGACTTTGATTCCCTTGCTCTCAATGCTTCTTTGATGTTTGTGAATTCTCATCCGCCGCTCGGACAGAGGCTCCCGCTACCGTTAAATGTGAAATATATTGGCGGACATCACATAGGCCTACCGGTCCCACCACTTCCGAAGGTATATTACAAATTACTTTAATTCCATCGAAAAACTGTATGTCCGTAAAAAGTTAACTATAAGCTGAATTATCTTGCTAAATAATCCTTAAATGAGTAATAAACATTCGGATTGACTCTTGCTGCTGTATCCAAACGACAAAAACAATCTTCAGTAATTAATCGGCGTTTTTTCATAATTTTTCATAGAATTTAAAGAAAATTATGGATGGATCCAAGCACGGAGTTATCTTCTTCAGCTTGGGCTCCATGTTGAAAGGCGAAGATCTGCCACACCACATGAAGCGGTCGCTCATCGAGCACTTTGCCCAGCTCAAGCAGACGGTCATATGGAAGTTAGAGGAAGAAATCGAATATATACCAAAAAACGTTCACATTGTGGACTGGGTCCCGCAGCTGAGCCTTCTAAGTGAGAATCTTATGATTAAAATAAATACGATGCTGTTTTTTATTCACATTCTCATTACTTGTCAATAAGGTCTTGCAGATATACAGGTAGCTAAGTTTAAAATATATAAACATTAGAAGACACACGTCAGTACTTAAATAACTTTTAACATCCATACTATTTATGAATACGATGATAATGTCTACTTTTCAGATCATACAAATACCATTTTATTAATTACGCATGGTGGAAGTCTCTCGATCTTGGAAGCCACGCAGTTTGGAATTCCGATTATAGCAATACCGATCTTCGGAGATCAGTTCGCTAACGTAGACTATGCTGTGCAGAGAGGAGTTGGTATCAGAATTGATTTCTCAGAAAATTTACCACGTGACCTCGGAGAAGCGATCGATAATATTCTGGAAAATAAAAGGTGAGGAGCCCTTCTCTCTTACGTAATTTTCTACCCGAGTGTTTTTTCTTGTTGTACGTATTTTCCTTGGCTTGGTACAACCGTTATTTAAATTAATATAATATTTTAAGAAAATCATCTAAATACTGTTGCTCAAAATGTAATTTTCATAGCGATGTTGGTGATCGGCTGATCATATTATTTAACAGTCAATGGAACACTTCAAGTAAACCTATATATGGATATATACGGAGAGCCTAAATTAAAATTACCCGAGAATTTCTTTATTCTTGTCGGGTACTTTATGGATCTGTTAAGACCTTTATACAAATTTAACAGCCAAAAATTTACTTTCAGCTATGAAACAAACGCAAAAGTTGCTTCAATAATGTTCCGTCACCGTATCGCATCGCCCTCGAAGGAACTTACCGATTGGATTGAATTAGTCATAAAGACCAGGGGAGCTCAGCACCTGCGCTCTCCAGCGCTGCAGGTGTCTACTCCTGATCGACTGTACTTGGATATCGTCTTTCTACTTATCTTGATACTGTGGTTCCTCACAAAAGTTGTAAAGGTTATAAAAATTCACCTCAAGTCCAGTGACGACTTGGAAAAGAAGAATGATTAAATTTTAAAACATAATAATTGTTGTTTGCTTCGAATTATGAATGTCTTCAACATATTCAATGATAATTGATAAGCAATGACGCTGATAAGTAGCTACATAATGATGCTATAAAGTTTTCTCGTGAACTTTTTGGTATTCAAATGATTTTTGTATGAAATATAGCCTATGTTAATTAAACAAATTTTGGCTCATTCTACAACTATCCATTTGATGATTATAATGACAAGGCATGAAGGCATAAAAATATTGAATAGTTATGATTATAACGTTTTGCAAACCTATGTACCTGCGTCAAAAGCGTGAATTACGAAGGCGCTGGAGCGTAAAATAACGTTAACAGTTACTCCTACAAGCTTGACACAAATAAAATGGGGTCACGATACCAACTTCCGTTGCTTTTCGCCAAACCTATAATTATTTGGTCCGTTATTGAATTATAGGCAACCGCAGAGTTTCAAGAAACTCCAATATTATCTGTTCTACCAGTGCATACATAATAATTAACTAAAATATCAAAGGTATTGTTACGAAAGCATTATTTTTTGTATTGCATCAATATGTAAATTTAGACATCAAAAAATACTATCCACTGAATAGCAACAATCGAATATTCGAAACAATATTACATATCACGTAACGTATTTATATCACGTAAAGGGCGTTTATCACCTGAGTCTTGTACAGTCTCAATACAGTAGGAGACGGATTCCGGGAGCCCAAGGCCCAATCGATAGAAGCCATGATTGACTAGACTTATTGCTCATCGTTTTGATTTCGATCTAAATTAATCGTCGTTTACGCTGTCAAGAGGCCCATTCTACTAACAAATTAAATTTTACACCCAACTCCACAATATTGGCGTAGCTGGTTTCTCGCCAACTATTCTTATTAAATAAATCCCTTAGTTTAATTAACTAATGCTTTAAAAATTAAAATTAACGTTTTCATAGACAACACAAACACCCAGACATTGCATTGCATTGCCATATTGAATTTATATAATCATAGAACAATATAGAAGGCGTAATCTTCATTTATAACGTCAATTGTTTCGCTCCTAACTTTAGGTTGAAAGTAATCCATCGAAGGAAAAGGTAGAGATGTAGGTAAAAATGTAGAGAATGTTGTGAATGTTGCTTCATGAAGTTTATAATGAATGATTCGACTTTTCGAGGATTTATGAGCCAATATATTCGAAAGTACATGTCAGGCACTCAGTAGAAACTAATGAATGGGCACTCGTATAACGCTAAGCGTTTCAAAATGGAAGCAAAAGTCGACGCATACTTAAACATATCTGCAAAATCAATTACTTTTAATATTTCAATGACTTCTAATGTTTTGTGTTCATATTTCGATTCTATTAGAGCTTTAGAATCTCGAAAGACGATGTGCGACGCCGACGTACAGACGTGAACTCGAGGCGAGGTCATCTCAGGAATCCTAACTGTCACCAATAAGTGAGACGAATGGTGTATTTTCGATTTGGCGCCGATATTATTTATAGAACTCATCCTACGAATTCTACGAATAAATTCAGACAAAAAAAATAACAAATTCAGAAACCTATGAAGTTTAAAAATAAATCGTAATAAATTTAGTTAGGCATCGAAGTAAATGTATAGATAGATCGATGTATGTAGATAGATACGGTAGCATAGTAAACAGCATTTGTTTGTTGTGTTTTGTTATTCATTAATTGTTATCTACCTTTAAACTTGTCGTTATATTTGAAGCAATTTAGTTTCGTTATTTTACAAACGCAAGCAATATAACTTGTTGTTGTATCTAGACGAAAATCAACCGACCAAAAGATCCGAAAGTCTTAATTACAAATTTCTTAAAAAAGGATCGGATGTATTGACCATATCAGATGAGCGAGGTTATTTTACACAATTCCCGCTCGTTTATTTTTAAAGTCGATAATTATATTTACAACGGATGTCGCCCACACGAGATACGTTTAACCTTCATTCATCTCGTAATTATTGGTTGCGGCTATCAGCTGTACTCGGAAGCCTGGCGTCTAGGCCGCATGTCATGGTAAATAAACTAGGACCGATGACAGATGAATCAGTCAAATTAACTAGTGATTATAACCATAACTAGGTACCTACGTATAACCTACAATTATTACATAAAATGGATAGACATTTAAATGTTATAAAAATAAATCATATTTACCATAACATTCAGTGGTGGATAAAAAAAATATATAGATAGGTACTGCATATTATGTTTTAGGCAATAATTTTAATTTTCAAATTCAGTACAATAGAGTTAATCAAATGAAATATACCCGTTATATACTAACTTAAAGTTTCAAATTGAAAGGGAAATGATAACATTAATATTATTTAGGCTTTACGATTTTTTGTTATGAAACA
>DWNJ01000032.1:0-22594 GCA_018250275.1 Udranomia eurus | reverse complement strand
TAAATTACCATTACCTGAAATAATCTTTCCTTCATACACATTAATCGCGTACGTTACCCCAGCACGAATTAGAAAATTAGTTTTCCAGGTTGAAAAATTATTGTGCAGGTTTTCGTTGTATCGCTTTTTATTAGTTACATTAAAGTAATACTGGCTAAATATATATACCTAATAATACGAGGTAACTATTGCGACATTTTTTATATTTTATTTTTGTATTTTGTATATTTATGGTATTTGTATATATATGGTCGTGAAGATATTCAGAGTTCTGCATTCTGCTAGAGTAACGTTCGCAGGATCTCGCACACGGTAAATACTGTACTATAGGATTAGTTCTGTTTTGCTGTGCAAAAAAAAAATCCTAAAAGTAAACAGTAAAGTCGGTTTACGGGCGATAATTTTACTTTTATGAATTGCATTATTATCACTGATTTATCATTATTTTGTGTAATATAAAGGAGTTAATTGAAAAATTTATAAGACGCTATCACGTCAAAAAACAAATACTATGCATGGTTTAGAAGTTGTTTCGTTTAATATAGGACATAGTTCTTCTACTTCTACTTAGTTCCACTCTTCTTCATCCATGTCCTTAGTAAGTATACAACTATTTACAGGTATTACTTTAATATCCTCGTAGTAAATTAAGTAATTCTAACATCGGACACGTAAAGTGGCAAAAAAAACATATTTTCATTGAAGCACTTTGCAGTATTTTATAAACATGCAAAAATAACAGGAAGGCAATTGTAAGTACAAAATATTTATTTAAAATTTAATATGAACCAAAATCACTAATTTAAATTTAGTATTAATTTTATTTTATTTAAGTAACACTTTCTAAAAGTCTATATATCCATAATCCACAGCTTTCAAACATTCCACGTTTATTTATTGCACCTCTGTTATTTAGAAACTATATTCATAGATTGAGGTAATTTTCATGGTTCTTAGAAACTAATAGAATTAAAACATAGGTGAATTTATCAAAGTGAGAATGAATATTAAATTAGACCAAAATAATTTGGCCTAATTTAATAATTGGAAAATGGAATAAAATTTGCATAATCTTGACATGCAAAGACCCCTCACAAAATATTTTCCAAATAACTTCATATTAAACACTGACTGTATTATTGTATTAAATTGACATAACAATTATTATATAAATATTCAAGTTTATAGATAATTAATGTTGCTTAATGTTACATTTATGTAAATTAACATTTATATGATAATATATCATGGCTCATGTAACTGATGTATTTTGTAAACACATGCTTAAAAATTGTAAGACCTTTATTTTCTTAATAGGTATAACTTGATTCAATAAAGATTATAACCCAAAATGATGTCCATTGTATTGTAGAAGAGTGTTCCTTCACATTCTAGAGATAAAACAAAAGAATTAGTAATGCTGATTAGAATCCAAAATGGATTACATTATTTATTAACTCATGCTATACACAATCTTTCATGAAGATAAATTTAGTTTGGTTTATAAAATCAAACTTAGCCCAGTTGATGTCAAATCGTTATCCACCAGTACTTGCTGATAGTAGGCATCAAGACGCCCATAATAATTGTTGATATAAGGTTGACACTGTGGTTATCTAGAATGTTCCTTCCGCTAATATGTTTAACTGCTAGACTAGAATGAGAGACAATTTTTCCGTCGTTGTCCAACCCTGTAAAAGAGAAACAGCATCATATTTTAGTTATCATAATTTAGCATATCAGAAAATAAAATAACATGACGCAAAATTTAATAATTCAAATAACCTTGAAAGATATTGACCTTGATATCGGATATAACATAGTTAAATAGAAGGAAAATAATTATAAACATATTATAAAAACCATAGAAGAGATAGGATAAATATTGCAAAGATATTTTTATCAAGGTAAGAATACTTCTTTGATACTTCAATATTCAGTTTAGTATGAATTAATTGCAAATTAATAAAAAGAATTACCGGAATATTGCAATGTGGCCCCTATAACAGAGTCAATAAGGCTCCCAAGGAATCCAGCCGCTGCTCCTATTACAATAACTGGCCACTGAGGTGGAGAATACATTAACAGGGCTTTATCAGCAAAGTAAATTATGGCTAAGTAATGAGACAATCCGATAGTTAGCCCTCCAATTGTGCTGAATAAAGTTCCTATGACACTGATACCTCCATTTGTTCCCTTCGGTACTTTCTTAAATGTGGTCACTAGATACGGATCCGACTTTCCGAAAGCTGTACCAAGCTCAGATGCCCATGTATCACCATTGCAACATGCAAATACACCTAGAAAAATATGTACAAATTTTAATTTTATTTTGTTATTAAAAAATGAACATTTTGGTACTATTTTACAAATTTGCTATGAATACTATACTATTTTATTGGCCAATCATTCCATGTATACTGATACCAAACTAAATAATTAACTTATTCACAATTTTATATGTATTTCTTTAATTACAGAATCTATTTACCAATTTTTTTGTACTGATTAGAAGATAGATTACTCAATGTGAATGAAAAAGTCACAGTTATATATCATAATCGTAATAAGTATTAGGTCTAAATTATGGAAAAAAAATCCAAAACCAATTGTTCAACGATAATGTATTTTTTATGTAGAATAATAATAATTATAGAAAAATCATTTATATCTACAATTAAACCATGGTCGATTATTGTGAGGATACTCAAACAAATACATTCTTCAGTTCATAAGTGTTAATCGATAAAATGCAATGTGAATTAATAAATTACCAAGAACACCAATACTGAGCCAAGCTGCTCTGTAGTCCTTAACAAAATCGATTGGTCTCTCGGAAGAACCAATATCTAATAAGTACAGCAATGCCAGTTGGGTGGCCATTCCACCATTACAAAGAACCTGAATCCAGTTACGCTGGCCACCTGTAAATTATTAACAATTTAATTCAATAACAATATTCATATAATTAAATATCATAAATTTTAGTCTATTAGTAAAACCAGTATTTACATTAAATGTTGAAAGTTATCCTGTATTTACAAAAATATGAAATTGTTACAAAAATTATAATTACATTAATTATATGGTTTTAATAATGAAAAAGAAACACATAAACAAACTATAATAACTCTTTGAAAAAGTTTATATCAGTCAGTCAGAACAATTGCATTATGAATCTCATGAAAAATATTTCTATTGTCTAATTAGAGTGTATATCGTAAACAAGTCATCCCTTGTGGAAGAGAAAACTGTTGGCTTATAATTGATTTATATTTAATATGCATGAAGTTAAAATAAAAGCCCTTTATAAAAATAAAATAAAACACAATATGAGCACAAACCTTCTTTGAAATCCTCTTCAATTTTGCGTTTCAAATGAGGCCTAAATTTTGTTGCTTTGGAAGAAGATAAGAAGAATGTAAATAGGTCAGCCAAAAAGCAGAAGTTTGATAGTGTTAGGATAAATGCAACAGCTGAACCCAGCAAGGCCCCACTGAGATTAACACTATTTTTTCTATACCCATATACAGCTATTAGAATTGGTATGAAACAAGATGCTAACCACCTGCCAGGTGATATCACTACAGGCTCTGAAAAGACCGGAACATCATTTTAAATATTTTTTTGACTTAATTAATATTTATACAAATATAGAATTTCATTATTTAATAAATGGGACGCAATATAGTCAATAATAAATATTGCGGAACAGATAATAGTACATATATTAAAATAATATTTATAGCAAACTTTGACCCGACTTTTAATTACATCAAATAATTATAGGAATTCGCATCTTCCGAAGCAACAGGGTAAAAACGCAATATAAAAAGTTATACAAGTTGTTGATGAAAAGACTTACCATCAAATCCTTCGTTTTTTATTATAAATTTCGAATAAATTAAGTTTATAATCCATAGCGACATTGATAACGGTATAGCTGTTATGCATAAAATGATTGTTAAAATATGCTTATTTTCTATATTTTTCAAATTGATGTTTTTCATATTTTCTTTATTTGATGTAGCCATAGCTTTAACAATATAGAACTCAACAATTTCATTGATTTTTAATATGCTTATTAAGTTCCTATTAACTTTTAAACATAGTTTATAATTAAAATTATGCAAATAATTTAGACAACAACACAAAACACAACACGCTCCATCTCAAATCCGAATAAATTATACCAATTTTTTTTTATATTTTGACGTGACCTAGTGGAATTTAAGCATAGATAAATAGAATCCAAGAAATATAGATATAGTAGACAGCAGATGACAAGATAATAAAAAAATCTTAACTGTTGTAGACAGTGTCTCGTGTGTTTTTACTGTTCATCCGTGATTAAAAATTATCAATACGTATTATTTATCACCATTTATATTCAATAGATTCCCCAAATGGGTAAATCAAAATTAGATTAGATACTATCTATGGTTATCGTATTATACTCTGTATAGTCTGTGTTTATCTTCATTCATTCATTTATGTTTAACAAACCAACATTGATTTGATTATGTTGACGATTGACACAAATTGACGTTGGTCTAGTCTGTGAAATAATGAGAACAGATTTTTAATGAATAACAATGGTAGTGTAGTATTTAGTTAGCTTTTTCTGGAAATATTTGTAAGTTAAAGCTACAGATATGAAACCCTTGATTGATTTCGATGAGTGCCTTAGAGATTCCCCAAAATTTCGGTATGTGTTATAGTGAGTAATGAAAGTTAGTTGTTGAGAGTGAAAATTATGCGTGTTTTGTATAATAATTGGTACAATAATTCAATCCTTCAAATATTTAGGGAGCAGTTGGAAACTGAAGAAGCCAGTATAGATGGCTTAGAGCAAAAACTCGACAAAGTCCTGAAAACATGCTCTGCCATGATAGAATCAGGAAAAACGTATATGACTCATAGGAGGAAAGTACTATATTTGACTTTATGCCGAATTTATAAAGAACATTATATTTTTAATCACACATCACATCACAATGCACTTCATATTAATTATAGTAGTATACGGCATATAAAAAAAAAGTCTCATTCATTAAACAAAAGTATTACAGCAAACAACAAAGCATTCACTTTGTTTACATTTTAATAAAACATAGCTATGATCATTATGGCTTTGTATAATAGAAATAAAATATCATAAAATACTATAAATATTACTACACACATCCTTAAGTTAGTAAATATGTGAACACAATCTATAATGATTACAAGCAATATTTTTGTTGAATATAGCTGATTTCGTATTTTCTTTTTGGTGATAATTACGTGCTTGATGAATAATAATAGAAATAAGGGGTATGTTTTAATAAATTTTCAAAACACACTGGTGGTTTGTGGAAAAAAAATATAGTAGTGTAAAACACAATATTTTATTACCAATAAGTTGTGTATATTCTACAAAAAGTCCTTTTAAAAATTTATTATTAAAATGCAATTGTTTTTGATTTAAGCAGTTGGTTATGCGTTTGTTATATTGTGTGTTAGTATTAGGGCTTTAAGTAAGAATGTAATTATATTAGTAAGAAAGTATAATTAAACAATACAAAAAGATAAAATCAGTACTTAACACCATGAACAACATTACAAACTTAGAAAAATATGATAACAAAAGAAATTAAAAAAAAATCACAGGGAAGAAAGTTAGTAGGTTGCTAAAGATTAATTGATCATTTCAGCACATTTACAAATGCACTGTGGGATCTGAGTGGCACCTTCTCTGAGGAGCCTTCAGTGATGGCACCTCTCAACAGGATAATCCATGCTGTGCAGGAAATGAACAAGTTTCACTCGATCCTACTGGATCAGGCCTCCAGGACTATTGTTAAGAATCTCACGGCTTTTATTAGAGTGTAAGTTTCTTTGTGTTGTCTTTGTAAATCTAAATTGAGATGAGTTGCAGCAAGAATTAATTAGAAACAAATGCCCATACGAATAAGTGTACTCTCTATTCAATCAGACTTTTTTTAAAACATTATATTCCATTAGTATCCCAGAATTTCCATCCAGTTTCAAGACTGACTTTTTTAATTAAGACATCTTGTGTGGGTATTTGCTCCAATATGTAGTTTTTAAGTAGGTATGTTGCCAATCTACTTTCTTTAACAACAATATACTTCTTTCAATTAATATAAAAGGCTATATTCGTTCAGAATATGTTTAGTTTCAATTAACATGAAGAAGAAGAAAATCACAACTTGTAGTCTAAAGATATTACTTAATAATGATGCTGTACTGTTAAATAAATGTACCACAAAACGATAAAAATAGTATTGTTATCATTAAGTGATCCTTGAACTGTACAATGATTCATTTACAGAATAAAAATGTTTATCTTTATTTCATTAATAGCTTGTGTTCGACTTCTACAATAAAACTTAACTAATTTCAAGTAAATGTGGTTATCACAAAACTTAAGAAAAATATATACACTCGCATGCATCCAAATCAACTCACTTCTACAAAAATTGATAACTGGTGTACTATATTTTTAAAGAATAAAAAAAATAATAGGTATATAGAGACAGGGACAAGCACAGGGAAATGATTCTGAGGCGGTACGAAGTTCGATATTAAAAAAAAGTTGTGAGTCATATTACTGAAGATTCATGCTCGCTCTGGGTAACTGCCATTTGAAAATATATTTTTTACAGAGACATCAAAGGAGTAAAAGATAGCAAACATCACTTCGAAAAAATCTCAAATGATCTGGACATAGCTTTAAATAGGAATTCACAGGTAAATATGTTTGCTCTATACACTCCCCACAAATGTTTTATGAAATTTTACCATTACTTTACTGAAATCTGACGAGCACAAAGGTGCTAAACAAACTAAGTATTAAAGAGGACACAAAACCTTATAGGGGATTACTAGTACTTTCGTGCGATTATGCCTATTCCGGTCTCCCACGCAAGTTGAATTGAATCACGTTTAAATGATTGGAAACATTATACCTAACATAGTTACTTACACATATGAAGTGTTATAACACTTCATATCGTCATATGTGTAATTGCGCATGGTGTAATGGTCACCATGCCGGACTGCCGTTCGAAGTTCGAAGGGTGGGTTCGACTGCAAGGTAGAAATTGGACGATGAGTTAAAATTGTTCTTGATCTGGGTGTTTTCTTTGTTGTTGAATTTATGTGTTGTCCATGGCACCCACGACACAGAGAATCCTAGTGTGGGGCTAGGCCTAGTGTGAAAGCGGTAATAAATTGATTTGATTTTAGAATGAATTTTGAAAAATCTTTATTATATAGAGTAGAATATAGGGTAATCTAGAAGAACAGACTTACAATAATTTTTGATTTTAGAATTTAAACAGTATTATGAAATATAAAACTTGTTTCTCTGTGGCAATTTTAGAACATTACTTAATTATACCAGTAACTAATCAGTAATTAATCAATTATTACCAGAAATATTCATTTCATGTTTTAAATTTCACATATTTTGATTATAATTTGATCTTTCATGATTGATGATCTGGAATTCGTGATCTTTAATAGAAATGTAAAATGATTTCGCAGTACTTCGACTGACTATTTACAAATTTATTTATTGTTAATGATTTGAGTAACACTTTTCATAACAATTGCTTTAGTGTAGTACATTGTGAGGCTTACCCGTTCAACCATAAAATCTATTGATTCTGCAATCCTTTTATCAACTTTGTCAGCTGTGAAGTTTCCCATAAGCATTCTCTTGAGAACCAGAGATGGCAAAAGCCAAAATAAAGCTGCCGAATCATTGTATTCAAACACTGAAGTATCAGAGAAAGAGTTGCAGAGAATTATAGACGCCACTCGTGGGCAGTGCTTTGTCAGTTCTGCAAACTTTTGTGCGATAAAACCACCTGTAAAAAAATGATTGTTTTAATAGTAGTTTCTTCTACTTTTCATAAAAAAGAGATGTAATTAATTCATTTCATATTATGAATGGGCTTCAAAATTTAATATTAACTTCTAGATAAGAAAGACAAATTTAATTAAACATGTGGTGATATAGGGTTTGATAGTTAATTCAGATAATCTATTATAGTTACCAATGTTACCCAGATCAAAGGAGCCACTACCATTGTTTACATCGAAACAACTTCATCCTTACCCAAAGAAGCGCCTAATATATGAATTTTGTCCAACTCCAAGTAATCGATCAGTCGCTTGAAACCATCACACCATTCCTTCATATTCCAGTACGGAGGGGGCTCAGCTGCTATGACACGGACTCCTCTAGACGCCAAACCCATCACCTGTTTATAAAATATATCCGCTGTCCCCGACACAGGCGGTAGACATACTAAAGGACAATTGACGGACTTCGGCCCACTATCAAAGATTCTCCAAGCCTAAAACAATTATAACACGACTACAACATCTGAAAAATTGCTAACAAATTTTAATAACACATCACGAATTAAAGAAAATATTATATTTAATCAGTTGTTCACCTTGACTCCGTCGGAGTCAACAACTACTTTGCGTAAAGGAATGCTACTCCGAAAACTCAAGTATTCACTAGATTGTGATAAATCACTTAAGTAGCTCATTTTGCTAATTTTTAAATTATTTTAACCATGAATTCATATACAATGTCTCACTTTCTCTAATGTTTACGTTCTGTTGTACAAACTACAAACAATTTAACAGACAGAGAGTAAGTAGAATAAGTATAGACTTATAGAGTATAGTATTAGTAATTGATTCAGTGTTGCCAACTGCTATCTCTCAGTAGACATCTTATAACATGTTGCTAGCATGCTAGTTCTTTTTTACCTCAAAAAGTTGCTAGAAATAGCTAGTAGCTAAATTTAACTCGTAGTCTACAATAAAAGAACAAATTCGTCCATATTTTCCCATTCCGGTCTTTACTTCTGTGCATATGTTTTTTTTCAAGTCTAAGGTATCAGAAGCCTTTACTTTCAAAATAATTTCAAACGATGCCTAATTTCGATTTATAGTAAATAAACTCGATTAATATTTAGTGAAATGTCATGGTATGTAACGATTACGATATGACTGGACTGCGCTACTAACATTTAGTTGCCAGTAAAAATAATAGGACAATATTTAGAATAGTGTCCTATTCATTTTTTTTATTTTATAATAGTGATAAAAATGAAAAAAATAATTGTTAAGATTATATTTATGAGTGAATGAATAACTCCTGCAATAATACAGAAAAAAAGATAGCACAATAAGTCTGTTTACTTGACCATATTGAAGTGGCTTTATTTATTTATTAATTAGATCAATAATGTCCATCCATTTTATGATTTTAGGACATTAATGGTTTCCTGGTTGTCTCCCTACATACATATACTTACAACTAACAGGTTCGGGATTAACAAAAAATAAATAAGCACTGAAACGTATGCTTTTATTTCTGAATATCGTAATGCAATTAACATTCTCGTGAATTTCACTACAATAACTTTCCAAACCACTTATCGTCTTATTTAACTTAAATCTAAATTAACTGATAAGTATCGGACGCTTTTATAAATTCTATTGTAAATACATTTAATATATAAATACAGTTTTCTAATCATACTTGGCTAAACATTGAGAATAAAGGCCTGTGGATTCGGCCTAGTATATAATATTAATTATAATTCTAAAACTTTTATTAATAAGCATCAACTACATCTACTATACAACATTTTCATACATGATCTTGTGACGAAACTATAAATTCATATAATTCGTGTGACACGAGCATGCAATGCAAGCCATTTAGCAAAATTAAGAAGATAGACGTATAGCTTGGAACACCTAAAATATAATAATATAAACTATATTTAAATTTCAAGATTCTAATAAAGAATGCAATAAAAATGGCGGCATTTTGTCTCACGTCTTGCACAATTCATATCAGGAATTCAGGAGCGGCGGAGAAACAGTAGCAAAACTTGTTTACATACTTTAACGCATATTAAGTGATTTATGCGATAAAATTAGGGCTGTGCGATGGTAACGAGATCAATGAGGTAGGATCACGATTTGTAGTACACATAATACATGTAGAAATAACATCGTCAGAAATAATGTCTGTAGTTCAAATATTCGATTCTGTTCCTTGCTGCGTTTTTATGTGGTCCCAGCTATAAGTTAATACTACATCGAGTATATGCAAAACAAGCGATTTTAATCGACCAAATGATACGGCAAATAATCTATACAACTTTCTCTCAGGAAACCAAGAACTTTTTTAGGTTCATGACCTTTTTCATGATCACTTACTTATAACAGCACTGATTTGTTTCCTTTGACTTACTACAAGTTGTTAGTATTGAATATTACTAAAACTTTATTTGTTAAATATGAACTAAGACAATTAAACTAGCAGTAGAATTAACTGTTATAAACCCTGTTCCAATATAAATGGGAAGAATTCATTCGGTTTGAATATTTCAAGATAATATATTATTCAAGTTGAAATACCTATCTATTAGTAAGCTTAGTTTTGAATAATATAGATTCAGCTCTTATTTATAGAATTAATTTTGTTAAGATTAAATATATTGTAATTTTTGTTGCGAGGTTGCGTTGGTAAGAAGTAACCTATTTTTTATACTTTTTAAACAGTTTTAAAATGTATTCATTTGAGTGGGTATTCCTATTATATTTATGTTTATTATTATATTTATGTCTTATTCGTGTATGTTCTGCAATTTGATAAGAAGATATTATTCATTTGAAATGTCTCAAAAGATAAGCATAAAGCATCTACAATAAATAAGGTTCAAACTAATAGAAAGTGCATCTAATATTTCAACAAATCTGAGGTGCATATTCAAACAGGGCTTCACATGCACGATTTGAAAAATAGGGTTTACAACACAGAATTACCCAGAGATTTCATACAATGATCGATTAACTTGAAAATTAAAATTGTAGCAAAAAAGATCTCCACGGTACACTATTATATTAAAATTGTAATTTAATCTTATACAAATATAAAATAGTCTACAAAGATGAGCCACATTTGGCAAGAAATTTCCAGTTTGTTAGTAATCTGTCAATTGGATACACATACCTACTTACATAGTTTAATTTCACTTAGGGCGAACTAAGTGTTAAAGTTAATGATTTACACACATACTTAAATAATTTCGTTCATTACAAACTACGCGTTTACTCTTTGAATATACATATTTTTGGGCGGTTTGGAAAGTTCCGATATGGAAACACCTAATGAGTTATATACGAACGAACTCGTGTTTCCAAATGCGCATTTAAACAGCCTGGTCCAGATCTACTTTAGTTGTAACATCGAGATCTGGGGCATAAACTGACTGCGTCTCTTTTTTTATTTGCTTGTAACATGTAACATGGCGTGAATATGTTGACAAGTCTAAGCTGTTTATTTTTCTGGGCAGCCAGTTTAAGTTTACTTGTAAAAATTCTTTTGTTTATCATTCACATTTGCGGTGTAAGAAATTAAGCCCATCGATATACTTATACTATATGTACGATATATTTAGACAATCCAAGTGCCAATTTCGATATATTTTAATGAATCCCTTTATGTCAACTTATTCACGTCTTGTACTGGCATAACTGTAATCTATATATACTTCTTAACTCAGCCGACCTCTCGCTTCAAGCCAACTACTAATACTAAATTAAATAGTATTCGCAGAAGCTCTTTTAAATATTTCTAAGCCACAATATATTTCTATTTTCTCACTGATTATACACTAAAGTACCGTCTGTTATATTATTTATATAGTTATTGTGTTAATTGAGCATAAGTATATTCTATATCTGCACTGTGAACACAGTATATTTTTTGTATTCCAGGCAGGGCCGGATTTAGAGGTATGGAGGCCCTGGGACAACGAATGTGCGGATGCCCTTATTCAGTGCCGGAGTAACACATTTGGTGCTAGTAGGTGCTAAAAAAAGGGCTTTACTTATTGATATCTGAAATTAGATACCTGGTTCACTAGATTTAAATTGAATATACGTGATTTTTTTGCGGGAGCTCCGCTTTTGTCGAGGCCGTGATTCCATGCACCAACGCCAACCGCCACATCTACTTTTCTTATAATACCAGTGTTCAGGCTGCTATGTTTTGGTTTGAACGGTAAGGGTCATGTAGCCGAGGCGTTCCAAATTAGTTCTCAGGGGATGCAGCACATCTGTAGTTGACCTTAGACAGAATTTCGATGTCTGGGGTTAACTACAGATGTTCACGTGTGGCAGTAACTTACCATCAGGTGCTCTGTATGCTCATTATGCCAACTCATTGTCATAAAAAAATATATAAACTAAGGATTTAGAATTATGTATGTTACTGAATTATAACTAATTAATTAGCACATCACTATACTGTTACCTGATATGTACAGATTATAACAAAAAATAACAGATAGAGTTCGGAGGAAAAGAAATACAAAGACATATCAAGTTAAGGAGTCACAACGCATCCAGTTATCGCATACATAATTACAATCATGTTTAATATCAAGGATATGATTATAATAACGATACGATAAGGATTCGTTGAGCTGCAACGACTTTCATTGAACTATAGTTTAAGCAAATGCAAAACGTATAATTTTGCATTAGCACTGAAATCTAAGGTCTGTGATACCCAAAGAATAGTCTTTTCGCAATAATCTGTGATCATTTATATACAACAAACAGAGAATGTTGAGTTACATTATGTTACTATACGTTTCATAGGATAATTTGTTAAGTAGGCAGTTTCAAGTGGTTTACAATTTAATTACTTCTTTCCACACAATACACGTAAGAGATGTGAAAAAATAATCATGATTCATATAATAAAACTAAAACTATTTCAATGTGAAAATTGGCAATAAAATAAATCGACGGTCCCCACGTATAAAACCACATTAAAAATCAAGGTTTTCAGGAGTGCGAAATTAAGGCTTGACCGCTCTCAAAATAATTCTCTGTACAATTATAAGTATTTTTTTCTGTAATGTTTTACGAGCTATATAAGTTAATAGTAGTATTTTATACACAGTGAATAGTTTTATATTTTTTTATATTTACTGAAAAACTGATAGATAACCGTTTCTACATTAATATGAAAATAAAAGCAAGTAAGACAAGTCTTAGAAACATCTGTATACGTTGCCACGTTTTGAGGAATCGCTCGTAAATGATGTTAAGTCAGACAAAACCGAATTAGTACCGATTGGCGCGAATTTTAAACGCCGTACAAAACGTTATGTATACATGTACGCATATTCGACATCTATTCATTGTAATTATTATACTTGTTCTCTTATATGATTTGTATGTCTAGTGAAATACGTAATATTTAAACAAAAATCTTATGTAGGTATGAGCGTATGGAGAATCTAAAGCCATATATGCAATAAAATGCTATTTTCGACATGTCCGTATATACGTTGGGTCTATCGAAATATTTCACAGGTATTAAAGACTTAGTAAGATAATATAATTCAGTGTCTAACATCCTAAAGTTGGGAAACTTTATTTTAAATTACTTAATTATACACTTTTAACATCAAACTATCAAACAGTACATGCAAACGGTACAGACACGCTAAATTTAATATTTATTATAGACACTGTTATATGCATATGTTACGAATTAAATCAATCTATAAGTTTATTAGATAGTTATACGACTTATATGAATTAAGCTTAACGTTAATGAATCTTTTTACATATCATTTACATAGCATTTTATAAATAAGTATTATGCAATTGTAGCTAACAATAAGCGAGACTAAGGGAGATGTCTATGATCTCATACTATCAAATAGATTTCGGGCAGATAATGGAAGTGACACTAATTAAGGCGTTCTAACATGTTCTTTTTCAAAGGCAATTATTAGTGTTGAAATGTAACTAAAGGTTTCTGAACAAAAATAAAGCCGTATTCTTTTTATTTTTGATATACATTATTTATAAATTTTACTTTATTATATATTTAGCTTTATATGGTTATGCTATGCATTATGTTATAAAAATATGAATCTATGAACTTCTGGGTTATGCCGTTCTTATAGTAAGATATTACAAAGAGCAATTTTTATAAGTAGTTATGAAATATTTATACTCATATAGTTTTAATAACTCATTATTTATTGCTGTGTTCATTCTGTTCGAGTTAAAAAGACATTACTTAATATATTATTGAAGCTCCCTTAAAGGATACAATTCAAATATAATCAATCATTTCAAAAGTTTAATTTATCAGAAAGTTACTTATTATTCTAATATTAAGTATAATATTAACTATACACGACATCGATATAATTAAGTATCATTAAGCCAAAATGTACATTTGTTGATAATGATATAAAATTATTAGTATTAAAATGGTATGTAGTGTCATTATAAATGGATTATCACTGCTTTTTCCACAATAAATTCCTATATACCATCACGTTTCCGGGCCGTGTGAAGTTCGTCACTTGGCAAGCGTCGTGCTTAGCCCTAAGCCAACTAATTCGCCGAGGAAATCGACTGGCCAACAGAATGCTTGGTATTTGACGATGTGTGTTCAACACAATAAATAATGTAATTCAAAATGACTGTATATCTCGCTCACTTAGATAAGAGATCGAGATCGAGGGACGACCATGGTGTTCTTCGAGCAGCCATTTTGAATTGGATTACTTGGCAATACAAGGCTTAATTTTCCGCGAAAAGGCAGGCTTACACGCACTAGTCAAACTTGTCAATCTATGTACACATGTATGTAATTGTGTGTGTGTGTGTGTGAAGTAGCAACATGGTCCGTACGTGAACCGTCGCTAGTCTCAAACAGTCCCCGAGATGTGTAACCGGACACCCAGACACCTTAGACGTACCTACATAGGGTCATACATTTACGCACACCCGTTCAGTCCGAAGTCAGGTACGTAGGTACCGGGTATATACATCAAGCACACCCCTTAAGAGACACCAACGTCCCCGTGTCCGTAGTGCGAGCGGTCGCGAGCACCGCGTACGGCCGCGTGCGTCGCCCGGCGGCGTGTCCGGGCGCGTGTTACAGCGGCCTCATGGTCCGGTAGCGCTTGGCGGGCGCGGGCGGCGCGGCGGGCGGGGCGGCGGGGGCGGGCGGCCGCGCTCGCTTGGCGCAGCCTCACGACTCGCCGTTGCCGCTGTCGTCGCCGTCGCCCTCGCCGCCGTCGAGCTCGTCGTCCGAGTCCGACTCGAGGTCGTCGTAGTCGTCGTCGTAGAAGTCGGTCATGTCCAGCTGGAAGCGTGGACGTTGTGCGTGAATGTTGGGATTGAACAAAATAGTAATTAGGGGTGTAGTTAGACACTAAACGAAAATAATTACATAATCTATTTTTTATTGTAGTGTTTAATATACTATTACCGATAATCACACTCTCATGCTTATTATATTTATAATATTATTTAATTTAATCATGTACTCGGAATACTCGTTATCACGTGACCGCAAAGGGCGCGTGACGTAATTCTAGGAGCGTTACGTCACAAAAACAATTTGACATTTGTTGTTTCGTACATTGAATAGCGTCCGATGTTACTGTTTTACGGAGCGGTACCTACGTCACAGCGACGCCATGACAAAAGTTAGCGTTTTAGACAGAACATTTTGAAATTTAAAATTATTTTTAGATTTTTAATTATTATACCAGTGATTTTTTTGTATATATTTTCGATATATTCCATGTACTATATCTATGACTTAAAAAGATAAAAAAAATATCGTCGACACATTCAAAAATTCAGATATATGCGAATTCAAATGTATTAAATGCAAAATTTATTCGGCGTTATTGAATTTTGTCTACACTTTTACTGAAGGTGAATAGTTTGAACCGAAATCGTCTTAGCATGACGTCAGTATTCCATATCTATTCCTCCTTAATCAAATATTAAGACAATACAGACCGTGCACAGGGGGAAATAATGTTAATACAATGGATATAATGTTATCATTCAGATATCAAAAGCATGAGTAACGCACAATATTCAGTATATTACGTCGTATACCCAATATTTTCGTTTTTAACCACGTCCTAATTCGAAGATAACACTAAGGGGACCCCTCCCCCCGTCCCTGTCACAGCTGGTCACATTTTCACCTTATTATGACGTCACATATTTTTACAATAAAACATAATTTCATTAAAAAAAATGTTTTTTTCGTTTTGTCAATAAAGCGTATTTTTACTTTATTCAAAGTACTTTATTTATGAATGTGACGTTAACAAATTTACAACCCCTCCCCACCCCTTGTCACACAATGTCACAATTTGTCGACCCCCTCCTCCCCCTAAACGTGTGACGTAATTGATGGATGACGCCTAAGAGTACACTAATAATAAAACGTTATTTAAAACCGACCTGTGGCTCTTGTGTCGTCGACTTGACTTGTGTTTTGATGCAATAGTCTTCTAATGTAAGAGGCACGACTATGCCTTCTTTTTCTGCGTCCATGCGCGCCACTTGCGCTTGTTTTCTGGAAATAAACAAAAATATAATTATTATATGTGACTCAATATCTAATTACAAGTGAAGTCAATTAACTCATACCTAATATTATGTGAAATTACTGCAAATAAATGATCTAGTCGCAATGTTGCCAATTCCTATTGAAAGAGTCAGGGCCTGGATTTGAAGGAGGGCTGGCTGGGCTACTGTCGCGGGGCATCCACAAGACACGCCCCCCTCCCCCAAAATCACGTATATTCTATTGATATGTGGTGAATTAAGGTATCAAATTGCAGAGATCTTTGATCAGGCTTTAGGCGGGAAATGTGCTTACTCTGCCACTGAATAAGGGCCTCCGCACTCCACACCTCTAAATGTGGTCTTGGAATGAGTTACTCTAGGAGCTTATGCGCTATTATGGGCTGCAAATAATTCTTAGCGATCGGTTTTTTTATTATTCGAATTCCCCAAAATTGTCATTAAATGGTAGTATGCAACGTATGTTACTCTAAGAACAGATTACCAAATCTATAATTAGTTTTTGTTTATACAATAATTCATGGGTCTCTCGGTCATTTCGGGAACAAAACTAGGTTCCAATAATATTTAACTTCGTATAGTACTTAGTAGGTACCGATCACGACCACAGTTATTCTCACTGATAAAAATGAATAGCAGTTCAAATTCAGGTCGACGAATGTTTGCTTAATATTTGAATTTTTGTAATAGATTTCTTAGGAATATTGAATTTTCTTACTACAACTACAACTTACTTTTCGGTACACGAATTTTGTCTTTGGAGTCGCGTTAATGGCGATGAATGATCCTGTATTCCACTTCGGAGGGATTTAAGATTGGGCATTTTTCAAAGCAAAGACCATGATCATCCATAGCTTACGGCCCAGACCTGTCCTGAGTCACAACCTTGCTTTTGGAGACTTGTAAATTTTGCTGGATTCGTTGGGAGGGCCAGCCTCATATTTTCAAGATATGAGGCTGGTCGAAGAGCAAACTTATACACAGATAAGACGACGTGGAATTGCAAAAAGGGCAAAGATCTGTTAACAAGTTGAAAGCCTTTGTTTATCCAAGAACATCTTTAGCTGATGGTCTTCTGTCTAGTTAGTCTAGTCTAGTTGTCTAGTTGTCTTAGTGTCTCCAAGAAGACTGTTACCATGTATATCACAGCTTATAATGTTTTAGTTAGTACTAATTCTTTCATGGTACATGACGCTGGTATCTACTCGTATGTTAGCGGGATTGAAGGTGCTGGGCCCGGTATGAAGTAAAATAGGAAGATGACAAATATTTGATAACGTTATTTGCTTCTCTAAGGACTCTGTTAGCTAAAGGCGCTAAGCCTCACCTGATAATATTCTCGTACTCCTTATCCTTGCCCTTGGAGTCGCGCCAACGGCGGTACATGACGCTGGCGTCCACGTTGGCGGGACTGAAGGTGTTGGGCTCGTTGAGGAGCGAGATCACGGAGAGCAGGACGGTGCGCACCGACTGCGTCGGGTTCCATCGTTCGCAGGGCAGCTCGCCCGACTGCGGGTCGTCCACCGGCGGATGCAGGATCGATATGCAGAGATCTCCGTTCTGGAATTGCGTACACGCTCACGGTTACAAATGTAGATTTTCTTTTGGTTTTTGAAGTGAAACTTTTTAGAGTCGTTGTGCTTTGGAAAGTTGGTGAAACGAAAATGTGTCACAACAAAGAGACAAACATATAAATATATAGGATTAAGCCGGCGAGAGAATAGAATACACAATTAGATGTACCTAATGATATGTTTATTTATTTATTTTATTTATTTATTTATTTATGCACACAAGTAAAAAAAGTACAATTAAGCAAGGTATGACAATATGTTTTATATTATATGTAGGTATATAAAATTACATTACAGTTACATTACACGGAATTTCATATTTTAGGTTTTCGTTGCACGTATACCGAATATTGATATTGAAAGACGTCGTGAGCAACGGCGGATAACATTCAAAATAAATATAAATAATAATTAATTTACTTTTCTGAAGCTGTGAACACATATATTTTTTAGCGACTTGCATATTACAATACTAGCAATAATGTGAACCTTTCCCACTTAGCTCGGTGGCTTGTGTGTTCATGTCAATAGAGCAATGGGGGACGATCGAACTTACGATCTCTCGATCGTAATTTCGACACCCTACCCATTGGGCTATTGCCGCCCAAATTGTATTTCCAGTCATGGTTATTATTATTATTTGCACGGGTGGGAGTTTGGAAAGAGGTCATGTGTCACTGCGACCAGATTGATCTTTGTTACAGCCCCCATTGGTAAGAGTTGGCCCCCTAAGCCCACCACGACGACGAATGGTGCGATGCGTCCGGGTTCCAGGTCTCCATCTCACCGGGCTGCATAGGTTCCAAGACAGGCGTGATATTGTATTATTATGGTCATAGAGAATTTGCAGAGATATCAGCGTTCCAACTTAGTCCTCAGGGGTAACAACGCATTTGTGGTCGACCTAAGAAAAAGCTTCGATTCTGTCTTGGGTCGATAGTAAACGAGCATGCATGTAGCTCGTTTACTACCTCCCAGTTATAAAAAAAACATTTGCCCTCTCTTTCGTCATTGTATAGGCGACATCAACTAATTTGCAACATGCCCCACGCTGGCAGTCTCATACTTATTTATAAAGACAACATACAGCATACGAATATCGTTAGCAGATCATCCAACGCGTGTATCAACGCTAAACCCAGTTAGAGTCGATACAAATTGAACACCCACTTCACGGCTAGCGATCCAGATTCCGTTTCCGGTGCGCTGAGCGTGCGTAACTCTTACATAAAACCACCGTCGGTTGCTCGTGCAGCCTTTGTTCTTGCCCATTGTTTCGTTGTACTTTATAACGTTCACGTGTTAGCTTCGGCACTTGCGTGAACAGCGCCAGGATGTATTGTTTGGTCGGAAACCGTAGCGTGTTTCACATTGAAATTCGTGTTATTGTTGTATGTTTTTCATTGGCCAGATAATGCGGCTATTACCTGTATCTCGGTTTAGACTTTCCGCGAAATAATTTTCTAACTTGTAACTAGATACTCGAACAATGAACAATGAAAAAAACATTTGTTGTGATTAAGTTTAGGGTCGACTGAAATTCGAGACAAGAAATCGATACAGTATAAAAATTGCCTAGGAACAATTTCGAGTCGCTTTGTATTTTTTTTATTCTTGGTTTTTGGTTGGTGGTGTGGTTAGGGTTTCTCTAGAGGTATCTTTTTGTGCAAGAGTTGGGAAGTAGCTGCGACTTCTCGTAACGGGAAACAATGTTCTTTCGAATATGTTACATGTCTATGATTTTCCACTTCTTTAACGTAAAAAAGTGCACATAAATTGGTTATATATAATCTATTCATTCATTGCATGTCTATGGTATGGAACACTCTATTAACATAATGATATCTTCGAGTAGTCATTTATATTATATGAATGCGGTTTAAAAATAAGACTCACTCAAACGTTTGCAAAGCAACACAACTGCCAAGTTACATTGTGCACATAGACCGAAAGTTACTATAGTTCAGGAGCTGGCGACCAATTTTGAGGTGTGTTAGTCAAGTCTAAAAGTAGTATTTTTGTATTTAGAGTTTTAAATTACTGGCAGGATATTGCTGTTATTTATACCTGATAAAATAAAAAAGATTCCAAGTTGCCCAAAAAATTTATTTACTGGTCGATCTTTTATACACTACGTACTGTTGCGAAATAACTGCAAAACTTTTGTATTTTTTATTCTATCCAGGTTTAAATAAACATAATTACCCCGACTTGCGATTTAGAATTCTTTTATTTATAAAATACATTTTTTTTCAACTTTTTAACTTGCCTAAATCACCCTTCAAGTTCCCAAAATTCATCGCCAGTTCTCCGACTACTACTTGCCTTTGCGTCAATATGCGGCATCACTGCGAAACATCTCAATTTATTTTCCACTTGTTACTAGCTACGATTTATTTGTATTTTGAAGATCATTATGCAGCAAACTCGAGAGGGTTGCTTGTATTGATATCATTAATTTTGTTTTTTTAATGTATTCGCTTTATGATTTCGTGAGAATGAATAAGTTCAAGGTAATCATTATTTCACCTCAGAATATTGTTAAGGTAATAATTTGAATGTGATTCCAATTCCAGAAAGGTTTGATTCTTGATAAGACATAAATGTTTACACGTTTACATGTTTACAATTTTTTAATAAAAGATCAATTTAACTTCTACTAAGTCGCACAACGTATACGACCGTTACGTTATTATATTGGCCATAAGAATATGTCAATTTTGCGTTGACTGATTCATATAGAAACTACACAAGAAAGACTATACGGCAAGTCTACACTTTGTGACTGTCGTCGTTGTGTTATGTTTGATTTAATACTACGAAAAGGGACCTCCCAATTTAAAAATACACGCCCCTCCACTAAAAAGAAATATTTTAATATGGAATAGCATATATTTCTTAGAACTCTTTAGAAAAAAAGGAAACTTTGTGGATCCGTCCGTCAACTAATTGACCGAACCGTCATGTTCAGAAAATTGTATGCCGGTCGCGCTGTCGCGTGGTCAACTTAGTTATGCACTGGTTGATCAACAAATCTGGCAGTTTGCGGTATTTGTACTTTTTACATAAGACCAATTATTTCTTCGTAATATCGAAATATTATTGGTTTATAAAAAGTTCTATTTGTGCGTAAAGACTTTGGATGTCCATTTTTAGACTAGACGATTTCTAACAAAGGAATACAATAATGGTATACATCCAGTTCTTGAAAGTTTTTTGTACATGCGAATATTATGCACTGAGAATAGAAATTTGAATGTAAAATTTTCATAATACGTCATGTATGAGAATGTTACATGTAGTTCATTTCATGTTACGTGCTACATTTATCGTTTCAAATTTCTTGTATGCCGTTGCATACTGGCATCACTTTGACTATTTGTATCATGAAAATGTGCCTTTACTGTCGTAAGCAAACTTACACGCGTAAGCAAATTTGTTAAGACTAAAAATCGCCTAGCGGTTCACCAAAATCTACCGTATTTATTAGAATTATTAGGTTATTGAATATTTGTTTACTTTTGTACGTATACATCTATCTATCCATCTATGACGTACGTAGAATGTGTAAATCTGTAATTAATTGGTGTACATGGAAGATATCTGAGAGAATTTTTAGAGGTCCTTATTATAGAACCTATAAAATGACTTTTGCCTGTTTTTCAGTTTGTCTGTGCGTTTGTGCACGTTAATCTCAGAAACGGCTGATCCGATTTGAATGTGGTTACCACTGGGTGTATTGTAGTAAGCTCAGTAAGTGTTTGTTTCATAAAAATCGGTTTATAAATAAATAAAAGTTGTAAGACGGGGACGGGAATGGGACGGCGGTACGAACTGGTTGTAAAAAATTTTTTCGACGTCAGAAAATTACATTAATTGTTTGATACTTCCGATGCCTATACTCTGGATTCAGTATTAAAATGACGTAACTGTAACAGATGTCAAAGTAGTATGTCTAGTAAAGTTAATGTATTGTTATTTATATATGGATTCTGCGCTTCTTTTCCGTATAAACTATAGCTGTGCCAAATTTTATCCTCCTCTCCTCCGTTTTGACGACTAATTGTCGTGTGCGAAGTTTTTGCTTCACGTATTAATATTACGAGTCCGATAAACATAACTGCTTATGAGCATCAGATACGGCAACGTCGAACTGGTCGAATGTGAACGGCAGTTCCGAGTAAGTGGGAGCTATAAGAAAATCACCAATCATTATACCCGGCAAATGCGAGCTGAACACAATCATACGGGGGCACTTAGCCGCATATTTCCTGTATCCTTATGCGGCTTTAAATAATTTATGACATGCGAGTACGTAGAAGTTGCGCATAGCACCGCGGCTTGTGTAGATCGCATGCGATCGGGCAAGCTGAGCAACGATGGGCGTGGTTAATAACTTTTATTTTCTTATAACTGGGCTGCAGCGTGCAGTCCAACTGATGGTAAGTGGTCACTGCCGCCCATGGACATCTGTAATCAACCCAAGATAGGATCGAAGTTCTTTCTTAGGTCAACCACAAATGCGTTGCTAC
>DWNJ01000031.1:0-22793 GCA_018250275.1 Udranomia eurus | reverse complement strand
AACCAGAGCGCAGCAGCAACAATACTGCTATTATAAGGCAGAAATAGGTGTGGCGGTGGTGCCTCCGGGGTCGAACAATTTCAAGGTTCTACCACCTCAAAATGTATGGAATATCATACATTATTTGGTAGCAAATGAACTATACATTCTACAACTATACCTTTAAAACTTTTAAACTATTTCCAGTAAGCCTGTATATGTAATATGCTAATGTGTGATACTTAAATTTTTCCTTAGTATATACATTTAATTCCTACATATATGCTTAATCCAATTAATTTTCTTATTGACTCCATTAAGTACATACTGTATATACATACATACTTATAAATATACTTGAAGTACTTCGACTTTAACATAAAATATACAAAATGAAGCAACGTAGGCGCGGGCATCATTTACCTAAACGAGTAAGATTGCTATCGGGATAGTTTCCAGCACGCTTTTTATAAAATACGTAACATAATAAGATTAATTTTGCAGAAACACTCCTATATCAGATAGCTTTGAAATACGATACGAAAATGCTTCACGTAAGCGAAATTTCCAATTTCAATGCTGTTTTCTTTTCAATATATTTTAATTTCAATATTTCTGAACGTATTAAACATCACCCGTATAATTCAGTGTTTATTCAACGGAGAATAAATTTGTAGTATTCTTTGTTGTATTGTTTAGTAAGCGCAAAAATTAAAGTTAGTTGTGTAGCTATAAAAATGATAGCAATATCCTCGTCTACTTTATACGCATAGCGAATAAAGAAAGCACAAGTCTTATTGAGAACGAATAACGAATAGCGAATCTCGGCCGAGATGTAATATATTATATGGTTTCTTGAAATAGATTCCAAAGACGTAAACGTAAACTTAAAACTGTATTTTAAAATTTCAAACGATTGCAATTTTGTAATAGAATAATGAGTTAATTATTCAGATAATTTTCTTAACAAATCACTTATTATTAACTACTTATTATTTAAATTAATTAATTTATTATATACTTAATTAATAAATATATGGCGTTATTGTACTGCTAACTTATCTGACAATTAAATAAAATTAAGGTTTATTTGTGTAGACAAAACACTATTAATTATTATATGACACGTGGTAAGCATGTTGGTCACCATCCCGTAAGTGCCAAACGTAATAATCATAAGTTGTACGGATGTTTTGTACGTATAACCCATCTTTAATTTATTCGCCTTTAACACGTCAAACGCCATGGGGTCACCGGTGACCTCACCCTTCCTCTACCATAGCGCCATGGGGGTCACCGGTGACCTCAACGTATAGTCATATTCAAACTTCTTTTTCTCGCCGCCGGCCATACTGACTGTTACTTTATTCGTACTCCGTGACCGGTATGGCGCTGTAGAACTATACTGCGCAGTGGGACAAACATACCTTGTAAGGAATTGAAAAAATTGAAAGATAGCGAAAAAAGTAACCAAAATAAAAATTCAGGAGTCTTTATTATTTAACTATTCAATAAGAAAATGATGACAGCTAAGATAGTAGGAACGTAATTGAACTGGTAACACACGTTCTATCACCGTAAGCGCGAGCGCACTACTGGTGTAGCGGGCGGCCGGCGCGGCGCCTGGTACCGGAAAATATATTTTCTGTATTTGTGCGCCATGGGGTGCACCGGTGACCTCAGCTATGTATTTGACTGTAACTATGTAATCCATGTACAGAATTGAATAAAACTTATTTTCTATAGGTATCGTAACATAATAAACAAATTACGACGAAAAGAATATTTATGATTTTAATTTTATTTATATCGGCGTTTAACGTGTTAAAGTTCAAATATAAGATAACGTACAAGACTAAGTAGTTGGTAATTTTATTCCGTACCATTTCGAAGAATATTTTAAATTACTTTTTTTATTCATGTATAGTTCACATTAATAAAAAAAGTAACTGCATGAGTGAGCTTAGTTCACAGGAATCAAAATGCGTACATATTGTGGTTGAAAATAAGACACCAACACACCAATTGCTAAACAGAACGAGTTTTAAATTCACCTAGTTATCGCTACAAGCTCTCAATATGACAATTGTAGCTACTGCCATGTAAGTGTAGGGAATAAAGAAAGCAAATAGCGGCAATAATTTATGATAATCTGTGGACCTCGCAGAATTCAGAGTTAAGAGTCGTACAACCTTCCACTTTATCCTCGTGTCGTTCTATTTGAATTAGGCATTGATTCTTGGTCTTAAGCTTTCGCTGCATGATTTGTCATATGTTATTTAACCAGTTAAAAACTGGACAACACACACACACACATTAACACTTGATGGAATTGATTTTCACAGTAGAATTAATTTTTTTACCATTGCTTCTGTCCACGATGTTATTAATGATGTTCTACATCTTGATAACTGCCCGTTTTAATTTCTCGTACTAATATTCTATTTAGAATCAGTTAAGTGTATCCTTTATGCATTAACCGTGCCCTAATACAATTACTGCCGATGTCTGGTCGCCTGGTGCTGTAGATAAACTAGGACTGTACTTCAGTATAAATATCGTTATGACGTGATTTTCATTTCGCGAAACAACTTTTACCTTTCAAACTGACCGTGTTGGAACAGAAAGATGTTTATAAAAACTTTATTTACAAATTTTTGTGGAAGTATTTGCAGTCAAATTCATGGAGTAGTTATGATTAATATATTAAATAATTGATAATGAAATTGTTTATTTCATTATTACATGTCCAAAAAGCGTAAGCAAATTTTCTTTACAAATTGTTTTGTTTGTGACAATAAATACCAACAAACTTTACAATTATTACATTAGGGAGATCGGGCTTGACAATAATATAGCGAAATGAAATTTAAATTGCATACGAAACTTCGCACTTAAGAAACTTAATGTATTTTAGGGTGAATTCAGTTTCGGTTCGGATTCGTTTGGTAACTATACCATAACACAGAGTAAACGTGGCAACTTTACAAAATAGGTTTCGCAGAGAGGCGTGGATGTACAAAATCGTAATGAACGTGAAAAAAAGCACAATAGAACACAAAAGCTATTTTTTCCTCCGAACAAAAACACGAACGCTGTCCAACTAATAAGCTCCATTTTACTTTATTTTCAATAAGCAAGCGCTGTACTTTCTCTTTTAAAGAGCCTCTTTCATCCATTCTCCCCTAAAAGGTTCGGTGAAAAGGTATTAAATCATTAGTAAGAAAAATATACACCTCCACGAGTAAATCTTGTGCCAACGCAATAATGTGGGTGCTAAAGCGATAAAATGTCGAGTATTAGAAAAAACAGAGATAGATGTAAAATCATTGAAGGGGTGAATGTATATTTAATTTGCACCCTATCCAAATATCAATGGGTAGTTATCAAAGATTTAGTTCTTCTATGAAAATTCCCGTATTTGAGGGGGAAAATAAATCCTGAAAAAATGTCTGCCTTTTCACAAAAGTTTAATCATTTTTGTATTGTTAAATAAATCTTTAAAAAATTTTTTTACGGTATAATATTCTCAAAATATATTATCCTAAAACTATGAATAAATAACAATATATATATATTGTTATTATATATATATTGTGCCAAATAGTGGACCCTGGGAATCGTACCTGTGATAAAATTAATTTATTTTATTAAAGTTAAATTTTACGGTTAAATAAAAATAAGAGTTATAGCCGTACGTTTAACGGCCACGGCTTTCAAAGAAAATCATTTAAAAGTTCTAGTTCCGTATGTGTTAGTTACGTAAGGCTAGTTTCTCATTTACTATAGAAAAACCCGTTCGCCTTATTAATCTCTTTAGAACGTTAAAGAAAACTTCAAAAGGCGTTTCGTTTTAGATTTCAGCTATTAATACGGTTTCAATTAATATCCCCTGTCTTCAAATTAGTACAGTGTCGATATAAGACAGCAGTTGAACACGTAATTGAATACTAAACAAAACAAATTAGCGAAATTTGGGAAACCACTTAGCTGGGCCGAAGTAGCAAGTTGAGGATCAAAGTCCATTTAAAATTACTTAGTTGGGGAATTCTTTAAGTGGCGCCGTGATGCGTGGGTAGTTGTTTGGTAAGGGATTTTAATAATGGAATACATTAAATAAAGTCTTCTTAATATTAAAGAGCGTTTTGATTGTGCTAGATAGATACTCATTCCACATTAAAGGTGGTAGAACCTTTTGCGGTTTGATTCGAGACGGACCGCCTTTGCACCTATTTCTGTCATATTTCTTGCTGCTGTATTCTGGTCTGAAGGTAAGGATACGCTTAACCGACGTGTTCCAACTCGGGCGCTAAAACCCATGGTGATCGACCTTCGAATCTTCTCGAAAACTTCGATCCTGTTTTGGGTTGATAACAGATGTCCATAGGCAATATGACCACTTACCATCAGATTGCATGGTGGTTTTCTACCTCAATGTTATATAAAAATCTATGCATATTCAGCCGCAGTAACCTGACTGAGATGCATAGATGTTCAGCATACAGTATATTATGATTGCAGTTAGATTTTTGTAGTACTTTTGATACACTTTGAGGTCCGATGTCCTTGAGCGAACCCGAAAAATTATGGGCATTTTACTACTCTGTAATAAAATCGCAGAAGTGTGCGCAAGCGTCCCCGTGACCGCCGTGACGCGGTGGAACACCGTAAGGTTTTTGGTTGGTTGGAGTCCGACATAACCTTCGGTCGACCCCGTTGCGGAAGCTACCCTTTCAGAGTTTTCCTGACGTAAAAAAAGCTCTGTAATTAGAACAACATTAATTGTATCGATAGCCATTATTTAACCTACTTTCAGTCACATGTCTACTAAAATAAATTTATTAGAGGAATAAGCATTTATAAATTGATATAATATTTACCTGGGGTTATGTCTTATCTGTGTGTACATAAACTAAAATTGATTAAATTACTTATCGATCTCGGTGTTTTTATGTAAAGAAAAATATAACTTCGTATGAAAACTTGTTTTGTATCTTTCTGTCCACAGTCAGACAAGTGGTTATAAAAGTTAGCGTGTGCCGTTTTCGTGACCAGTGATAAAACCATCGCGATACCTACCTCAGGCAAATCGTTTGAGTGGTAGAAACTAATATTATCAGAAAGAAACGTTTTACGTTTACAATTTGATTGGTTACATATCGTTAAGTGGAAAATTGTTTTATTTTTATTTGATTGAAATAGAGGTAGCAAACGAGCTGTTATAACTTATAAGGGAGAAACAATTGTTTAAAATTAAAATGTTAAAAATTAAAATAGCAATAAACATATTTGACATAGTCGATTTGTATAACAAAAGCGATTATAAATTGTAAAAATATATACTTAATAAATATTTTATTCTCATACCTAAATGTATTTTCAAAGAAAATTTTCTTGTTTTAGTAACGAATAAATATTATACTCTCGATTAGTTTTATTAACTTTTTTGGATTCTTATGTATTTTGGACCTCTGAGTGTTCAAGGTATAGGTCCCAAATGAAATCTCTTTTCATTTGGGACCTTTATTTCAATCTAAATATTCAATCTAGATTGGTAAATGGAAGAAAATCTTTTATTCCCCTTATGAAAATTTATTTAAAGAAATCACTTCACGGAAATTAATCAAGTTTCTTTGTTTCAACCTTGGATAGCAGAAATGGGGCAATTGAGGGCACTTTGAGACAGAACCAATTAATTCAGTAATAGCGACTATTCTTTCATAATCATCTTTGCAAAAGTATATATTACCTTACCTTAAATTCTTTTAGTTCCATTACATTGTAAAATTGTGCATAGTTATTTTATCGAGTAAGTATAGTTAATTACAAAAACGCTGTATAAAAATATAATGGCGGCTTAACATGAGTACAAAAGAATGAGATCAAGCAGACAGACAAATAATGGTATTAAATAACAGAAAAAATACTGTTGTATAAAACAGAATGATTCTTTAAATAAAAATTAATATTAACCAATTTTGAATAAGCTTTTAGCAGTGGCTTACCAAAAGCGAACTTTCAATATTTAATTAAATTACATAGTACATGAATTATTTCATTTAGTTTTGTATTATAAATTCGAGCTCGGCTCATAGATTTGTAGGCTTAATCAATTAATAATGATCTTACTCATTTTTCAATTAATTTCAAAAGCAAACAAACCCTTTATTCTCGATTTATTTAAATAATAGGAACTTATTATTTTCTCTTCGAGTTATATTATCAAAAATTAAGAACAACTGTAACTAATCGATTTTCAATAAAATTCAGGCGTGCTCGAATACGAATGTTCTTATGGTTGGTAAGTGAAGGGCTTCTTGTAACGGGCGACTAAACGGGAGATGTTGTTTAATATTCTGCAAACAAAGCATGTCGAAGATTAAGATGTCGAATGAAAAATAAGTACATACAGCGGGATTCACCACTAACCTGCTGTTGAGTTCCTATCTCCTTCAATAATACAAGACCTAAATATCAATCTTGTAGTGTGTCAATCGTGTGATCAATATGTAGAAGTAAATTATTTTTTTATACTTTTTATAATTCACTTGAAGTAATTTAGCTTAACTCAATATTTAACGACGATACGACACGACACGGTAATTTTATTCAATAACATCAATTCTAATATAATGATTTTATTCAATACGTCTGAAATGTGCACAAAGCCACCTCGGTTACTTGAATGACTTTAAAATCTATTATATTTCGTTTTAAGCAAATCACAAATTAGCATTGTTTCTTACACGTCGTGTATGCTGAATATACGATACGATACAGTGTATAAAAATCGCATAGTCTTGCGACTGTCGTCTGCCTGCAACCAGCCATATTGGCTCAGGTTCGACAAAGATAAATTTGCAATACAAACGTCGGTCAGAACAGAGTTGGCGAACGGAAAACGGTGTGTCATTAAATGCCAATTTGAAACGGAATTCAATTTAGATTAACGCCAAATTGATTTAAAGCTAGCTCAGATTTATAACTAAACTTATTACCAACTTATTCGAAGTGATAAATACGTTAAATTCGACAACGGGACGATTTATTAATATCCAACGATATTATGTTTTAGCAAAGTATCTACGACAGTAACATTATGACGGATTTACAAATAATGATGATAATAATTGTATAATAAGAATTATATCACTAAAAGTTTTTCTCGTGTCTGTATCAAATGTTTTAATTCGGAATACGTCAAGAGCCTTCAGTCGAATTTAAAGGTTTAAATTAAAACAAATGGTCCACTGATATCCTCAGAGGAAAACACTGAATTATATCTCGAATTGGTTGATAAGTTTGGTTCATCCTTCCCAGAAAATGTTTAACACAGTCTGCCGTGAAATTCCACGAAGGATGCCATGGAACCATTTTAGTTTTCTAATAATATAGATAGCAAGTACCACGTTATATGTACTTACCTTGTTTCAGCTTTGGTTTTTAGCTCCTTAACTGTTTATATCCTGGCTCCTCTTTTCGTCAAAGGCGCCTCCATCCTATCCTGAATTAAAACTACACAATTTTTATGGTGAATCACTCGCTAAATGTCACACAAAGTCACAAATTAAAATATTTAAATTGATTGATGATACATAAACGTTAAAGACGGGTGTTATAGTTATCTATAGTTTAAATTCCCTTGCTTATTTCCCTAAAATGCCACTAGAAGAACTCTTGAATATAAATTCCGACTGTTTATTTCAAATACAAAAAATATTTGGCCCTTATAATTAGTAAAATTAATATTATGTACCGAGTGTCAAAAGTACCTCTCTGAATGCGTAAACAGGGATGGTGCCTACTCGTTTTATACTAATGACCGTTCATTTTGCATTTTAATTGAATTTCAGTTCTGAAATTCTGTGACAATGGAATAATATTTGCAAATATTATTATTCATTATGCCTACAACTGGGACTTTCGTCTAATACTTAGGCGAAACAATTTTACCTTCAGAAATAAACGAAACGTTATTATTTCTAGACCATACTATTAATGTCAAAGGTAGTATGAAAATCCGTCTTTAAACGCGACGAAAATTGCGAATGAGGAATTAGTTGAATAAGAAATCGATAAACTAAGACTACAACAACAACTAAAGACTACAATTACAAACTTCATAATGAAATTGCCTACTTAAACATTTGCTTGTATGGTATGTAATCTAAAAAAACCAGTCAAAAGTGACACGTTGGCTTTGACACGAAAAGCGCCAAGCGTGAGTCATGAAAACTCATAATCGAGTGGAACGTAAAAAATCCCAAGAACCATTTACCTTTTCAAAGTTATGGCGATCTGATAAGCCATGAATAACCAAATTCACCCTTGAACTGTAACCTCCGTTGGCTACTCGATACCGGCCACAGTCCATCCCAAGGTTAGATTGACGATTTGATTTAATATGTCACAGTCAAAATTTATTATCGGTCACAATTAGTTTCGACTGAAATGTAAGTCTAAAGTTACTTTAAACTTAAAGATATTAATTTGGATTTTTTTTATCTCACGACTTCAAAACGCTACTAGCCAGAACGCTCTACCGATTTGTATGAATATTACTTTAGACTGTTTTCTACTCACGATTGGTCGAAGCAAAACTGACCAGTCAGATGCAATTAATAGCTTCTTCAGATTACGAATCAGTAGAAGATAAGTTACTTCGTTCCCGCTAACTAGAACGAGAAAAATAATAAAATCACGGTTCAATAATTAGCACAAACAAGACTAAAGCGCTTGCACCAGCTCGTTAAGTAAGTAATGAGTTCAACCATTCCTCTCAGACAAACTTTTCTTTTTAACTTTAAAAAGATTAAAAAGAAGTCGTTCGCTGTGTGAAGTTAATCTCGCAAGGGGTGGAAGGAGAGACGCTACTGTGAGCACTGGGGGATAAATCACTTCGGTCTAGATCTTCTATGATTCTACCTACAATTATTCTAAAGGTTACCAACATTTGTACCGCGGAATTTAATGAAAATTCAATACAGACAATTTTAATGCATTACATGTTGTGCTTCTGTTAATAAATAATTGATACAGTGTTTAGTCAGGGTCACAGTTTTAAACAGTTTTTCAGTCATGACAAATTTTTCTAACATCAGTATAAAGTTTCGACTGTTTTTTCAGTCTCGAGTTATGACTGTGACATACCTATTTCATACAGACGCGATAAATATTTTTTCTAAACATTTTCAGTTCTGTTAGTTTTAGGTCCGTGTTCACCAGAAATTCGTAAAAATAGTTTGTTCCTCAGCAGGTTATATTAAACTTTTATTCGGATCTTCAGTACACAATTACTTACATAATACGACGACGAAACTTTTACGGGTAAATAAATGATCGTAGGCAATAAAAATATGTGAGTTTTAATAAATAACAAATTACATACAACAGGTACCTAATGTTTTCAGAGATGTTTTAACAGTATTTGAATAGAATTTCCCTTGTTTGATGAAGATAACTAAAGTAAAATGAATTTGTTTTGTCATAATATCTAACCAATACTAGCGAATAAATTTTTACCCAAAAACATTTTTTTTTATAACTAGGTTTTAAACGTTTTGCTCTTACTTGTCAATGCGTACTCGTATTTACTAAATACTTATGGCATCCATAATATCATCTTAGGGTAGAGTAGGTATAAGTTACAGAAGACTATTAAACAGAAATAAAATAGGGATAAAAATATAAATAAAATTCTAAATAATATTATATAATTCCCTGAGACACAAAAAAATGCTGATTCTTGTGACAATATCTAAACCTTCGGGGCATTCTCTTCGTTAATTTTAATTTCAATCAATATGAATAAGTTGTCTGAACCGATACCTAACTTAATTTACAATTTGCAGACAATTTAATTTAACTTTCTAAATGGAAAAACGAAGTTATTTATTTCTTTAAAGTTATTTGTGGTTGGTCTTGCCATGTTCAATAATAGGGTTAAATTGAAAGTAGATGAATGGAGATAGATTTTTTTCTGTTATTTTTATTAAAAATTTACGTAAAACTTATATATCCTATTGTTAAAAAAATCGTTAAAGGTCCAAAGCAAATAAACGAGTAAAATATCACAATGCCGACTAATTGCAACATTTTTTAAATCAGTAAACAACATATAACTGTACTATGAATCATAGACTATTTAATTTACCTAAAAATTTGTTGCATATACTTATATAAATAGTTAAAATTGGGGTCATAAACAAGAAAAGTTTCAGGAAATACATATATAACTTTTCTATACCATCCTTTTAATAAACTGTATATTCTTATTATAAACTCCTATTTTATTGTACATCGGCGGAGAGGCATGGCAAGGGCACTTCTGCCCTTGCCAGGTTATGTTAGTTTCTAGTTGAATTACTAGAAACTAACATAACCTAACAACGTTAAATATAACATCATTAACAAAATAAATCATCATTGATCGACCACTCTGCCAAGAGTGAACGACTGAAGAGATATATACTTATATACTTATGTTGAATTTCACAGTTGTTTTTAATACCAGAAAAATCGCTAATGCTTTTACGAAGCTATTATATAGATATCACGGCGAATTGCAACATCTTCAAATTTTTTAGTGTCTAAGATGTGAGATTTTTGAAAGGCTCAGCAATTGCCCCATTAGTCAATTAGCATGATTCCTAGCCTGACACGACCCGCCTCGCGTCGGTTTGGATTATAAGACTATAATACTGATCCTGTGTTTTTATAACGCCATGTTTTATAGCGCGCAATCCTGATGATAAGTGCTCACTAGCGCTCATGAACATTTGTAAACAACATGGTTGACTACAAACACATTGTGTTCCACGTTGGAACGCCTCAGTTGAGTATGTCTCCCTAACCACACCCTTCAAACCAGAACACATCAAGAACACTGCTGTTATAAGGCAGGAAGGTGTGGCGGTCGTGCTTCAGGAATCAAGTCAAAATAGGTTCTACTGCCTTTATCTGTCAGTCTAATTAGGCACATGCAAAAGTAGGTGATTATACCTTATTAAATATATATGCATATAATAGGTAGCTAATATAATATAGTTGAACAACGAAGTGTCAAGGCCACTGTTACTTGAAGTCGGGCAATTTGTCGTAGCTGCCATAGTAATCAAAGGTAATAGCCATACAGTTGAGGTTGAGCGGGCGTTTACAACCGTGATTGAACGTTTGTGAATAATAATATATAGGGGGACTACTTAAAAAAATAAAGAAGTCTTTGTATTATTCAGTTTGATGCTTGCTGGCGATGGCGAGTTTAAAACAGACAATGAGATTAAAGATATTCTAACGAGTATATCGCAATACTCGTTATAATCTGTATCAATTCCTATCTCACTCAATTCCTAAATTCTCCATTATTTTCGTTAATGATGTACCCTCTATGTTTATACCTATGTCATGTAATATAGTAGTAGAACATACTTTCTCCTTGTCCAGTGGGCGTAAATGGCTGCGCCACATTTTTCTAACTATTGTCATTTATAACTATAGTCATTTACGAACAAATTCAAATGGTATATTGTATTTTAATATTCAATAAAAATCTTTGAAATCGTAGCCAGCTGAAATGGCTTACCTTTTGACGAACTCTAGAATTCTTTTAGTTCTGTTCTTTCTTACATGATCCAACTTCTTCTCCAAATCCAAAGGAAGGCTTTCAGGTCACTCTAAGACTCATGGAAGTGGGCTACGTTCTACTAGCAATCTTAAGGTCAGTATTCCAACACATAACAGTGGCTTCTTCCATTATTCTTTCACAGTCCAGACCACACCTCTCTGGAATGCTCTCGCTGAGAACATTAGAAATGGCTCCAAGTAAACGTGCATGTCACAGGATGTTACAAGAACATTACTTGAAAATTATATTGTTTTACTATTTGTATAAATATTTTATATACACATTTTTGTTTTCTCCCTTAATCACCTTGATATGTACACATTTCATATTGACTTTGTCCTTTTATAGATGTAGTGTCAAATGTCTTTGATACCATAATTCTAAATTTATCATCTACACGTAGTGTCTCTTGTTGGAACTCGAACAAGTCATCAATTTCTTTCTTTTTCCAACATCTTTGCAGAGTTGGCTAATCTATAGGTACTTTGGATATACCTTTTATGAGTTCAAGCGCGTTTGCACTTCTGACGACTAATTGTTCTTCTTCTTGTTCAGTTTCAACTCTTACCTAGCTTAATGAATATAGTTGTAAAATAAAACTGATAATTATAATGCATGTGAATGCCTTGGATCCTTTACAGATAACGTAAGACACTTCATCTTAAAATTATCGCATGACTAACTAAATAAATTGAAAAAATATAAATTATTTTGAAGCTGCATAAGATCCCCTTGGATCTTAGGCTTACTACCTAAAAAGGCCTATCTATGCCTTTTTTCAATAATTCTTTTTAGCAGATTTCGGTATCCCTAGACAAATCTATACCTATGCCTTGTCAAGAATTCTTTCTGAAACAAATAAATTCCTAATCCCACAATCACAATTCGCGACATAAGGCTGTACTGCGCGCCATTATCGCAGATTGCTGCGGTAGTAACGGAAAATTGTTCTGCACGGCCTTGACTGACTTCAGTATACCGTTACTAAGAACTACGAATACAAAGTATAGCTGACTAGTTCAATTTTTTTTAATTTTGTACCAGTCACGAAAGTGGGACTTCGTTCGTGGCAAGAACGTCACAGCAACTCTAACTTATACGTGTTCCTATTTGACGTTGGTTTACCTATCTATTTGGCTCTATCTACCCGTATATATCGTAGTCTTCAGGCAAGACTATTTGAATTTGATTATTATTTTTTGTATGACTGGGAGGTAGCAAACGAGCATGCAGTCCACCTGATGGTAAGTGGTCTCTGCCGCCTATGGACACCTGTAATCAACCCAAGACAGGATCTAAGTGGGTAGAACGTCTTTCTTAGGTCGACCGCAAATGCGTAGCTACCCCTGAGGATTAAGTTGGAACGCCTCGGTTAAGTATGTCTCCCTGGCCACACCCTTCAAACATCAGACAACTCAACACCTTTTATCTGCTCAAAAATTGGACGCCTTAATAAAATAGCATATATATAATTTTAGGAGGCAACGCAAGCAATATGTCATGTACGAGTATAGGCTATTTCTACGTTCATTCATATAATATGACGTAATCGTCTTTGGCGATCCGAAAAACAGCCTAAATTCTAATCCAATCAGATAACATATAACATAATAGCTCATCAACATTTTCGTCCAGAATAAGTTCTTTATAGATAACGTTAAATTCTCGTTTTTCAAATAATATGACATAGTTAGAAACACCCAACTTGAATTAGACGTAATAGGTCAGAATTACTCTTTTAGTTTGACATGCGAAGGACGTTTCATGGAAATATTACGTCAAGTGTGTGAATATTGAGAATTTTTGTTGAAGAAATGTTGCATGTTATAATGCGATAAGCCGCTTGCTCAACACTATGTATTAAAGGCATGAAGCATAAAATGTTTTGTATGCTAATCCAGTAATATGAATTTTCTATTACATACAACTATTTCTAGTTGTTTCATGTGCTTAGAATGTAATGAAAAGTTTAAACGATTGACATAGATGGATGCATTTTATTTACACGCTTTTATTAGGTCAACCTGTAACAAACTATGTCATAAAATTAATTACACGCAGTTCTAATTATTGTATTATCATGAAACTTGATATATAGATGCAATGATATATAGATTTTGGAAGGAAGTAGCTGATGGAATCTTAGACTAGAACCTACTGGGCTCATTAAATTCGTCTTAACATATTCTGTCCATTTCTCCTGATGACGAGGACTTATGATTATTATCGTATCATTGAACTCGTCTGATGATGGGACTGGAAAGCGTGTTTTTGATTTTTTAAACTATTAATTTATTCTAATGACTATATTATTTATGTTTTAAGCTTGACTGTTTGCTTATAAATGCCAAAGATTATATTTTTATATCCAACTAGTTGTTGCGTCAAACTCAGATTCAATAAATATTGTATTAACTTATTAACTGAATCCAATTATTTTTTAAATTAATGAATAAAAATAACACGATATGAATAACGTTTAATAATCCAAAACGCGGTAAGTAATGTAAGACAAATATTGGTTACTTAGATATTCGATTATTCGATGATATTTGATAAAGCATAAAAAAACTACGTTTAGTTCATATACATATAGCAAGTTGCCTTTAATTCCCCGTCGAATCTTTTGATATCCACTTAAAGAGTAGTAGTGCCAATATGTATATAGTCTAGAGATATAAAACATAATAGTAGTCTAAATAATTTAGATTAATAATCAATTTAAAACTTTCCTTATAATTGAATAAGTATTTGAGATGAACATAGTACGTTATCGCTCACCCTATAGTAATTTAATATTCTCATTGAAACCTGAGTTCTGTTAAATGTATAAATAATTTTGAACTTGAAGGGATGATATCTTGTTTCAAATTCCATTACAGCGGGTCATCACTCCAGGTCAAAACTTAAACAAAATTAGCTAGTCAAGTTTCTCGGATCACAATCCGAACAGCATCGCGAAAGAATTCTAAATTGTAATCTTGACTATAAAATAAATATAAATGGTTTGTGTTTGTTTGCCTTCTTTGAACTTGAACGAAAATGTACCAAAAAGGGATACAATTTTATTCCAAAATGATTTAGGATTTTTTTACCTTTCCAATGAGGTAAAATACATCCGTAAGCTACTGCCAATAATACTACCAGAACATTAATATCGAGTTGTACGGAAAGTTCGTGCCGATTTTTTAGGAAAATTGAAAATTGGTACCTATACATGCCTTGTCGCGGAAGTGTGCGTAAGTGTTCCCGCGGCTCCGCTCAGTAGTGGGAAGAAACACCTTGAGGTTATTGGTGTGCTGGAGATCCACATAACCCTCCGTCGGCCCTATGTCGGAAGGGTATCCATACCGTATTTTACTCACGTTAAAAAAACCTGTGCATAAATTGCCCAGTTGTGGAAAAAGACCTTTGCGCAGCAGTGGGACATAAAAATCGTTGCGGCAACACCTCTATACATTTATTAAATTATATAGATACAATTCTGTTCCACAACTTTTTTCTATCTTTCATGCAGCTTGAGAATTCAGAACCTCTCAGGTTTTTCGACAAAAAATTGTCCAAAAGGGTTTTTATCTCGACCAAAGAGTTGAATTTATTTCCATTAAGAGAATTTTGTAATGATCGAAAAATGGTTTAAATAGGATGGATGACGTAAAACATCCCAACCAAAGAAAAAAAAATCAGAGAAACAAAAGCATCAAGTGCCTATAATGCACTTTATTTGCTACTTTATATTCTGAAGCGTATAAAACTGATAAAAATTAACGAATCGTTACCAAACTTATAAGTAAATAAGTATGGCTGAAATTATCTCTTTAAGGATATGTACACATGTCATTTATTTTCAATAATTGTGACAAGTTTCAATATTGAAACAAGTATCTCACTCTACCTACCGAAAATCGGTACGGAGTTACCAGACAACCGAATATTGGAGTAGAATTTAGTAAATAAATTTATGACATGTTTAGATACATTGATAAAATATTAACCGTGTTAGTCTTAGAGTACAATACAATTAAAATGGTAATCCTATTTTAAAACAAATATATTATTACATAACTGGGAGTTATTTGCTTTGCTACACAAAGCTTCAACATGCAAAGGTATAATAACGACTGAAGAAATATTATTTTTTTCAATAATAAAAACAGTTACTTGTTACTTAAATTTAAACTGTGCTTTTAAATAAGAAAATATCGCTTTCACACGCAACATAAATATAAAAGGTTACGTGAGAGTTTTATAACGTAATACTTTATAGTTACTTATATCACAGATTATTTAGGTTATACGAAGCGACAATATCCGAATGGGTGGGTAGGTACTTTTTCGAATTTACAATCGAGAGTTAGTGGGTTCATGGGCTCATTGCGTGAAGCCACACCTAACACAAGCCTTTGAGCTTAGCTGGAGAGGTTAACAAAATTACTATTATTGACATGCCATTATTTTTTTCAGTAATAAAAAATTATATAGGTATGACACATACATATGTATATCTAGATCGATAACCAACCTAGCAGTCTACAAAAGTATCTAAATTCATTAAATTAATATTGTCTCTCAGACTCAAAACCTCAGATGAAAATAGTTAAAATGCAATGTTTTATACATCTTTAGATAAGTATGATTAGTATAAATACGTTTATATATCATACAGATACGTATTTAAGGCCACGCGTAGATATTTTTACTTGATATGTTAATTTATAAATATTTAAATAGTCATTTGTCATCATTATAAAAAGTCTTGCGGCACAGGTAATTTTCAGTACCTCAGTTTGAAAAAATATTAACATATAAAAAATAAGGTAGACCGAATGAGTCTTTTGATACTCCCGAATTACAACTACTTAAATAGAGTAAGTGTATGATATACAAAATTAAAATTTAATATATCATACAATTTCAGCTATTTAAAGTACATTCAGAAAGAAGAAAGTCGATTTTGTTACATTTGTATACAACACAGTCACATTATCAATTTGTAGTGTATATAAAATATAGTTATTGCTTCACTACTACGTGTTCCAGTGCTATAAAATCCGACGATATTGGATGTTCGACCTTCTCACCGCAAGTATTAGGACCTTTTTGACCATCTACGAATGAAATTTAAAAATGATGATGTCAAAATTTATCTTAAAGATTAAAAAAATAAAATAAATTGAAAAACAGCTTTTGAAAAAAACACTTTTGATAAAAGTGAACAATTCTAAAAACTATGAAGAGACTACAGATTACAGAGATCTCTATGTTTTTCTGGGACCATCGTAAAAATTAAGGCAGGTTAATCCAGTTAATTAATCTAGGTTAATATTCTATAATCCGGGGATTAATAGGTTAGTATTTCATGTCAGCGTTAACATCGGGTATTACTGTTGAAGTGATTACCGGTAAAATCCATTAGTAACGATTTACAGCTATGTCACATTTCAATCATCTGGAGAACAGGTAGGTTAAATATGGCACGAAAATAGCCTTTTTATGGAAATATTGCAATATTCAAAAAAATACCTCATAACAATATGTTAAAAATATCCTCAATACTCGGTCCATCTCTCCCACACTATGCGGAGAATTGGATCAATAAAAATAAATTATTAATGATATTAATAAGTAAGATAAACATTTGTCATCCTATCTCCACATTGGTCGCACATGTACAGCGTGACCAGCGTTCACAAATGGTGCACTACTGCCATTCATATTTACTCAGAGTAGTCTCATATTTTTCGTCATAGACTGCACATTGGTCATCACCCCTTTCTGTAATTTCAGGACTATCACGCCGAGCTAACATATTTTGTTTTTACTATGGGTACATCTCACCCATACATAACATAGTCGTACTTAATTGCGTTTCTCACATTAAAAGTACTATAAATAAACAAAAAAGTTAAACTATTTAATCATTTCATGACCAAATTAAACAAGTTGACAAGTACGCGTGAGTGTGCCAACATAAATTATTTAATAGTTTGGTAGAAAAGTACAGTGGTTCATCTCTCCCGCTGATTCATCTCCCCCGGTATTACTATATTGTATAGACTACATCAACAAATCTAAAACTGTACGAGGACCTGGAGGCTGTAGAATAGAGAAGGTTTGAAAGCAACAAACACTAGTTGGCCATTAACTCGTAGCTCTCCATTGCAGTGTACTCCAGGCCTTTCAAGAACTAATAAGGCCTTACGCGTTACGCAAACACGTCCTTTGAATCAGAGTACAATACAGGGAATACTGATTAAGCCAGATAAATGGTAGATGCAGCACTTATGTAGCTTTCAACTTATGTACCTATTAGCAAATAATGTCAAGTTTATGAGCAAGCAGTCGAGTCGAACGATGCAGTCCGCAAAATGGTTCGGTCCATTTGGTTTAGTTCGAAAACAGTTGCTTCTGTATCAATGAGAAAAAAAAAATTAAAAAAAAATTAAAAATTAATCGCCTTCTTAAGTATTACACCTTCCTTGACAACCTTTCATATTAGATCATAACACAACAACCTGAACACTGATTATAAGACCGTTATAGGGAACGGCGAGGGATCAGTAAGATAGGAAGTATAAATGTAAAAATAACCAGATAATACTTCGTGTTTTAATGATGCGGTTTGACAATGTAATGTATAAAATAAGAAAACGAATGCAAACAATGACACGAATTCTTATTTTGAATATAAAAAGTAAAAATATAAAAAGGAGTTCGGTTTGCCACAAGTCTTACCGTCAAATGTCGACCTTCAAAGTCGTTGTCCATAATATTGTAGTTTTCAAGTAACTCGCACTTGGTGATGCTAAAACCTTATCCTGGAATGGCGAGTCATACAGCTTCACTATCTATTCAAATGAATAGTCGACTGTTCTGCATTTTAACATTGAGCCCTTTTATGGGTATGGTTAGTATGTATTAAACTTTATATAACATATATCCAAGTTTAACCTTAAGTATATAACATATAACTAAAACTCCAATGACTCCAATACGGATTTTGTTCCGTAACCAGAGATCATTTGGAGCATCTATCATACAGATTTTATACGATATACATATTAGATACTAGCTGATCCGACGCACTTCGTACCGCCTTCCTGACTCCGTCCCCGTTCCACAACTTTTTTAAATTTATAAACCGATGTTTATGAAACAAACACATGTTAAGTGAAGCTTACCACAATACATTAGGGAAAAACCGCATTCCATTCAGCCATCTCTGAGATTAGCATGTAAAAACGTACAGACAAACCGACAAACAGATAAACAGACAATAAATCTACGAAAAATCTAAAAATATTGTTTTTGGGTTCAACTCTTTAATCTTTAATAAAGACCCTTGAATGGGTTTCTCTAGATAACTATCATGTACAGAGAGTAACCACTTACAGGTTTATTATATGTATATGATCATTCTTTAATATCAATTCGCTAACTATCAAACACCTATTTATTTCTCAATATACATGTGGAGTCTATATTTGATACCCCTTTACGAACTTACCGTACTGAAAGACACAGCCATCTCTATAATAAATCTCGTCTGTGCAATTCCAACTAAATTCTTCCTTTGAACGAACATACGACTACGCAGTCAATTTAAAGCAAATTTGTAGTTGAAAATAATTTATGCATGTTCTAGTGCCTAAAGTTAGAAACAAAAGTCCCGTTCTTTTAAAGATCTTGGGTGCGGAGTATGTATCGATGATAGAATATGAAGTATCGGAAGGTATTTGCTGTGTCTCCAAAAACTATCGCTGTATTTGAACAAAACTTATATTATTTATGTAAAAGTATTTTACAACATGGCGGACTTAATGCGTAGTGGCATTTTCCACTAGGCCTTCGAATCGAGAAAGACAACTAAACAGATAGTTACATAACATATAGGCACAATTAATAATATATACTACATATTAACTTATTTTACTTAATTTTGTTTTTGGTCTTCTGTAAAGTTCGATTGTATGAGACAGCAATTATGCTTTTCAACTTCGCTATATATTCGTGTGGTTTGATAACGCGGCGCATGTAAGCTTGCCATTTATAAATGTACTTTAGTGTGAATAACTAAGTGTGGAAGTCATTATGTATTGCGTCTAAAGATTATGCGAAGCGATAGCGAAACGTAATTAATACACGACTTGCTGCCGCCCGCGGTTTTGCTATCATAAAGTTTCTTCAATGTTAGCTGGCCTTCTCCCTTGAGCCGGTACCTTGCTACAGTAATCATTACATGGTTTTTGATCAAAAAAATTAAAGCATCAGCCGTGCCGTTGTGGAAAACAATTCACAATCTACTTTCTTCAATATCTACGAGTATATCTATAGGTACATGTAATAAATCTGTAAGTGATTGCAGTCTGTACATGGAAGATATCTAAGAGAAAACAGTTTTAGGGGTCTTTATTAAAGAATAGAACCCAACAAAAAAATTTTTAGATGTTTTGTCTATTTGTCTGTGCGTTTGTGCACGCTTATCTGAGAAACGGCTGATCGGATTTGAATGTGATTTTCACTGATGTATTGTAGTAAGCTTCACTTAACATTTAGTGTTTGTTTCTTAAAAATCTGAAAATGTTGGGGTCGGGACGGTACGAAGTGCGAAGATATAGGTTCATAAGTTAAAAAGTGTTTGTTTCATTATTTTATTTATTTTCTTGTAGAGTTTCGGTAAGATAAGGTCATCTCTTTTTATATTTATGAAAAACAAAGAAATACTTAAAAAATCCACTATATTCCGTTAAGGTAAAAAGAGTATGAGAAAAGAGAACAGAAATAAAGAAAAAAATATAAATAAAGTTATTTTAGTAATTTATTGATTTTTAACATTATTCATACTCTTTCTTATTTTAAACATCTCTTTTAAACATCAACATTCTTCTTTTCATTCATCTTTTAAACAGACGTACGCAATGGCGGCACATAAATACAGATAATACATAAAATAGACGTTACTAATTGGATATATCCATTGTACAAAGAAAACTTTGCGAGTGAAGCCGCGTTATTGGACAATTCAAGGACCAGGAATGGGAGTAAGTGAAATTCCCCGTGACAACAAATCTTCTCCCAGTTATTTTTTATTCGTGTGTGTGTTCTATTGTGGAATTTAGCGTTACGTTAGGTCCTGTATTTAATTGTGGAATTTAGCGTTACCTTACGTCGGGTGTTTATAAAGGCGTTTACACTGTTAAACTCTATATTTATAATAGAAAAATATACTATTTATGATTCAAATGGAACGGTTTGTTATTCATTCATGTGTGGGCCGTTTCACGTGAATGTTTTTTGTATTTTGTGTATTGAATTGATCATGACATGACAATTGATCATATGATTATTTGTCTATCTGTGGGAAAACAAAACCTACCAACATAGGAAGAATGACCGCCAAAATCCGAGTAAAATGTAATCTGATATCTACATTTGACGGTTTGTAGGCAAAATTTTCACTATTTGGTAGTAATTCGGTGAACGGAAAGGAAACAAGAAATTTAGTTTTATAAAGATAAAAAAATGTGTTTTTGTTTTTTTAATAATAACCTCTATAAATAATTAATATATGCGGTGTACCATTAAGATGAAAATGATGTAGGTAATTAAACATTTAAACTTCGTGTGAATATTTCATAATTAGTGTAAAAATGCCAAGTATTATTTATTTACAAATCTACACTGGTAGAAAATCACACGAAAAACACAACAGTTGTAACATAAGTATACCATATACACATTTTACGTCACATAATTATTTTGTACCTACAAGTCCCATATTATTTTACATTTAGTAGGTACAACATGTTACCAAGAATTATACATATTTCATTTTACAAACTTACCTACCTGCCTGTTTGGCGACCACCCAATTTCGTCACGACCAAATTTAAACAAATCCCCAATTGGCATGAACACAAAATCGATAATTGGGTCGCATTGACCCATATAGGGGGAGATGAGGGCACAGTGGAAGGCGGAATGCAATGACTCCAATGCTCAGCTTTCAGTCACGCGATCAGTTCGCGACTTCGACTTGCCGTGTACTGGGTGTTCAGTTACGAATGTGTAGAAGTGGCATTTTTTCCACAATTTTGTTAGAAGGTGGTAAATCTTGTACGGTTTAACTCCGGAGGCACCACCGTCACACCTATTTATTCCTCACAACAGCAGTGTTATTACTGCTATGATCTGTTTCGAAGAATGTGTTTGACCACAGTAAACATGCCCATGGAAGGAAGTGAGTGATTGTCACAATTATAAAAAAAGAAAGAGTAGTAAAATACTTTTTTGACACGCGTTTACGGTCGACCTGTAACCATGTAATAAAATCTAAGAATCTGAATTACACGCACTTCTAATTGTTGTATCATCATGGAATTTGGCAATTATATATAGATTAGATGACAGTACAATATTATGGTACTATTGAGCTGGTCTGATAATGCAATTGGAAGGTACCTGGAATTTATTAGATGGATAGATAAACTCTATGGTTAAAAGGCAGAGGTAAGTACTTATGTGGAAGATAGCTTGTTCAGAAAAATCCCCTCTCCCCCCCCTCTTCGCTTGTTTAAGTTTAAGCTCTGTTGGCTTCACTTATTATAATTGCAATAAATCTTCACTTATGTGTCTTCACTACAAATTCAACCAAATTGACAAATTACACGATCTGTAGAGACGTAATTATTGCTTTTATAAAATTAGTAAATGTAACAAGTTTTATTCCATGGATATTTCTATAATTTTCTCTTCCAGTTTTCCTTGCTCTTTATATTTGCCACGGGACATTAAATTAGATTCTTATTGAAAGAGCAAATATCTAAAAAGTTCAAGAAAAGGATTTTCCAACCAGTCGATTGAAGCAAAAGACGGCAGAAACCGCCAATACATTTGTCGCCGCGTCAAGTATTTATTTTAACTAGAGCCTAGCGGTCGACAAAAATAGACGGTATTTCTTTGAAATATTAAGTCGTAAAATATTTATATTTTATACCTATATAATAATTGCTTTGTCATTACTACGCGCAAAACGCGCGATGCCAATAAGAGAAGAATACGGTCTATCGCTTCAGCAGGAAAGCTTAGGGTCTGGTCTCCCCTGACCACCTGGGGACCGACTCCATGGGTCTCCCCACCCAACTATGTGGGCCGTAGATCCATCGAGAATTGCCCGGGTAAGGCGGGAAAC
>DWNJ01000030.1:0-22830 GCA_018250275.1 Udranomia eurus | reverse complement strand
TTGATTACAGATGTCCATGGGCGGCAGTGACCACTTACCACCAGGTGGACTGCATGCTCGCTTTGCTACATCCCAGGCATAAAAAAATATATATATATTATGATTTGATTTTTGCTCTAATACAGAGTGTGCTCACTATGTCTAAAAACATAGCTAGAGGATACAGCAAATACGTACATACAATACATTTTGACTAATGATCATTTGAATCATGAGTTTACGGTAACTGAAGCCATATCGCCCTGTGAAGAATTCATATAACAAACTGATTTAAAAGAATGCTTGGAGTTTTTTTCGGCTCTTAATCCCAGTATAGCTTACATTAGACAGCCAATTGATTAATTATGTTCCATGATCTATATAAATATTTTATCTATCATCGACTATCATTAAATTTGTATATCCTTAAATATCTTTTCCACGTGGTTTCGATTTCGGTGCTATTTTAGACAAAAAATTATTTGGACCCTAAATTTGGGTCTAATTATAAACACACTTGTAACATAATATGTGCAATATATTTTAATTTACTGTTTCGTAATTACTCGTCCTAATACTTTTTCACTAATCCAGGCAGAGGCACAGCCAAAGACTAGTTATATAAGTACTAAAATTTCAATGTACCGCAAAGTCGGTTTTACATCGAAACTGTTCATGCCGCCTGTAGTAATAAAGCGTGATGTAGTCTTCGCCGTGTCCCATATTATCGTCTGCACTATGTCTAACATTACACTTAGTACATTAGCCCCACGCGTGACCGCAAACTAATCTGTGGCACGACACTAACGCCATCTATTACGCGATAGCGGCACCAAGTTGCAAATTTAAAAGTAAAACCGCTCGCGGTCACGTGCGCCAGCTAACGGGAGGTAGCCGAACTTCGAGCGTTGAACCCGAAAAGCAATTGCGCAACAACTATTACGGTGCTTCTAAATTTTATTGTCGGAGACGTGGCGCGAATTTGAAAAAGAACTGTTTTTTTAAACGGGCCATGATTAGTATGTAGGCAGCGTTAGTGCCTGTACAGTTAGGTGTTCTAGGCTAGTTTGTAACCTAGGGTATGTAGGTAACCTTTCACAAGGTCGTGGATGACTTTCTTTGCAGAATTAATTCTTGGGAATGTTTGTTTTGATGTGTTCCGATTCGAACGGCTTTGTTTCTCCGTTACACCTGTAACCGTCTTAGTATATCTGTTGTCCAAGTTACTTAACGTGAAACCTTTTTCAGATCTGTTCTGTATAACATTAATCTTCGTGATGATATAGAGAAATAGTTTTGTAGTGCCATCTTTAGTACAGGATATGTAGCTGTCAATTTCCTGACTTAAAAGGATCCGGTGCAGGTGAATATCCTTTAATTGACAGTTTAACGAGTCATAGACAAGAGTGATTTAGTTGTTAAATACCATAGATCATCGACAATTATTGTGGAATCATCATATGCAATTAGCTACAAATATATTGAGAACTATACCTTTTTTATTTATGAGGATATATTGGATGGATTAATATTTATCTTCATGTAAGTAACTAGTTGAGACAATGTGCCTAGCAATATAGAGAATTCTCCTTATCTAACCACAAAAATGCAATAAGACTACTAACAAATTATAAAACGTTCAATAATATATTTTGTTTTATTTATATATCTGATTCATTTTACAGTATCTTCAATATGTAAAATTAATCAGGCATATTCTCCAATTATTTCTTTGTGTCAGTTCAAATCAAAAGTCAATGACACTACCAAGATTTAATGCCATCGCGCCTTGTACGCGCCTTTTTGTACATTCTCATTTTACAACTAGCATTCCCACACAAGACATCCGAAATTACACAAACACAACGGTATGGATAGTATTTAAACCCGACAGACCGGTCGGGTGAACGAACTCTTTCGGCGCGATTCTACAATCTATAACTGATCGCCCATCAATAAATTATTAGAATAATTGAGATACGATACGATGATTACATAGAATGCTTTTCATGAACCGTTCCCATGGCAACGCGCGCCATTTCCGCCGCCATTTTGAAACACTTGTCATAGTTTTACAGGTACATATTTTACATGCAACACAGATTATAAATCCTGATATTTTTTGTATGCCGAATTAATATTTTTTTAAAATACTGCGCTATGAAGAGTAATATGAAATATGAAGTTGAGAATATAAACATGCAATATATTGTTCACTGTACAATATTTACACTGAAATTTATAAGAAAATCAGATAATTTATATACAAAAAATAGTATATCCGTCTAGCCAGCTAGCGATTTGCATAGAATCACATACCCATACGTTACATTTTACAAGATATGCAAATAAAATGGTGAGAATTTAAATAGACTAATATTTTGTTTTTTATCTTGTTCTGCAACACGCAACGTTTGTAACTTAGTGATTGTCTTTACACGTAGTTTACTAGCTAATACTATGTATATATGCACAATTGTGTAATATTAAAATCCCTTTTATTGTTAGTATGTCTTATGTGAATTTCTCAAGTAAAAATATCTTCAACCATTTTTACGATGGACCTACTTCGGGACACAAACCATAGTAATCCATACTTCCATACAATTATAAGAGGTAATATTTGCTTCCATACTAACATTATAATGCGAAAGGACTGTCTGTAACCTTTTCACGCTTAGACCGTTGAACCAATTTAGATGCAATTTGGTATAGGGATGGTTTGGGACCCAGGGAAGGATAGTGTAGTTCCCGATCTTTCATTAAAAGGGAAAAGGCGGTTGATGTTTTTATATGGGGAAACGTGCAATACTTTGTCCTCTATTTACTTTATAACACGACGAGTAGCGAGTGAACAATACCGAGTAGGACCGCGGACAAAAGCTAGTAAATTTTTTTTATAAGTAGCCTAGCTAATAGGCAGTTAGGCCGCCTGATGTTAAGTGGTCACTGTCGCCGATGAACATTTGCAACACGAGGGGTCGCCAATGCTTCGCCGGCCGGAGGAGAGATTTTTTCGTGCTACGTTTGAAGAGCTTCATATCAAAGCATTCCGGGAATGCCGCAGGAGGAAGTTCATTCCACAATCCACAATTCGCAGAAGGAATGACCGCGAAAACTGGACAGTGGAGACCCGCCACGGGTCGAGATGATGGAACTTCGATAGTAATTGTATATCGAACATCATGTCATATCATAACAGGTAAAAATATTAAATTCCACTAAGGTGAGGTAACAGCGTAACACTTAGCCGAAACGTTCCCACTTAGTCTTTAGGTAGCGATGCATTTGTAGACCATCTCAAACAGAACTTCGGTTCTTTCTAGGGCTCAGGTAGTCTACCTGCCATGACGTTTTTTTTCTATCCCAAAAAAAACATGTAATACCGTAAAGCAAAAAGGCCTCATCGTTACTTGAGCCTTCATACACAAAACTCATCGATAAATCAAATAATTAAAAAATATATGAAAGCTTGATGAATAAGCTTGTGGTCATCAAAATCAAAATCAAAATCTGTTCCATGTATTGGATATGTCGGAAAAAAATTCATGTCTAAAGACCAAAAAAAAATAGCATAAGAATTGGTTTTTTTTTTATTCCTTTAATTTTTCCCCTAGTGTATGTTAGTCTTTGCTTCTAGACTAAAAAAGTAACTTATTCGCTTGTAAGTAAGAATAATTTAATTACTAACTCGAAATGCGTCTAGACCATTATCGCTAGATCTAGGTTTTGGTCATTGATGCAAGTGTTGAGGCCAATGAACTCACGAAATCATACGACTCATACAATAATAACAACGCAACGCAAAACATTTTTTCAATATAACGCATAACCAATGTACAGATTTGTATATACTGATTGGTTTACAAAGAGAGTTTATAAGAGATTAATTAATTTTATAAATAATTAATTTCAAAATTAAACAAATCGATTTTTTAATTTACACCATCCTTAGGCGAGTAAATGCGGGTGCAACTAGAATTGTTTGTCTATGACTAGCTGTAGTAGTGACCCTTAAGCACGCACTCTCGTCTGCTTCTATAAAAATAAAATAAAAATACTTTGTTTTTTTTTCTACAACCGACCAACTGTCAAACTCCCTGTTAGTTATACATAATATTTAAAAAAAACTTTTTTTTTTACTAGCCCGGCAAAAATGACAGCTGCCGCGTTGTTTCGCGGCACGCGAACTTTTTAATCGGCAAAGGCTACGTAACCCATACAGTCCGTGCATACAGCCTCCACCTGTTTAGCTTCCCAGGCGCGCAAGAACGCGTTCGGATAACGGAACGTACAGTTACCCGTATGTGGGTGAGGCGCACCGTTAGCTACGTCACCGCTAGTGATGTGCCCGCATTGGGCGGTAGGGATGGGTTTAAAAAAATATACTGTAATCTTCTTTAGAGTATTACGTCACTACGTCTCTTAAATGAAATATCAAGTATTCTGCTATTGCAGTAGTGCGTTGCTACTTCTAGTTAATTCTATTATTATACAAATTGATATTATAACAAACAAAAGTGTATTTTGGTTTGTGTTCACTTTCAATGAAAATAAAGCAATATGTACGCTTCATTTTTAAGAACCACGCAACGTGCTTTTTCGAACATCTCTACACAAATCGTCTAAAAACTCATTTAATCTGTAAAAAAGCCAATATATCGACTGAAGACTCATTAAATCACAAAGATGCAACGATACAAATGTATCGACTAAGACTCAATTGGTCAAAAACAACGACACTGTGTCTCCCCCGTCCCATCACTACCGTTTACCGTACACTACGTCACAGAGAAAGGGCCGGATCGACTGTCGCTTTTCCGACACAAACAGACGCGGCGCTTCGTTCGAGACACGCATAGAAGTTCTTGTCTCAAAATGCACACCCCTCCAAAGTCTTTACCCACACATGCAACTTTATATAAGTCAATAACATTTCGGTAAAAAGTACGAATGATGCAAACTGCCAGTTTTTTGACCAACCAATGCATAAGTAAGTTGACAAGACAATTCGTGCATTCACAGTGACAGTGACAGACCGCCCTATTAATTGGCCAATGAGTGCACGGACGAGGCTGAGTTTAAAAAAAAATAGCGTACACATACTAGTTGAGTTTGTAATACGAATATGCTTTCACACATTAAAATAATTTTGTTCAGTGGAGGGGCGTGCATTTTTAGACTGGAATATCTATCTGGGAAAAATCATTTATATAGATGATGCTAGCTGTAAAGCAGAGAGGTAAAGGATGTGTTACGTTCTCTTTTGTTCTTACGTACCTAATGCCAATTAAAATAATATATTTCGATGGATCCTATGTAACTAGGACAAACGGTCAATATCTCAAAAACATAGGGCGTCAAAGCGGCAATATGCAACGATAGAACATGGGCTTAACAATCGAGAGATCGTATGTTCGTTCCTCACTCACCTATTGCACTATGGATGTAAAACCACTCCTAACACGAGCCACCGATCTAAGCTGGTTAACAAAATAAATAAATATAATATTAAATAAATAAGAAAGATTTAAACCAAACGCATTCATTTGAGAAGAAAAACATAAAGGAAAGGCCTATCTTTTTTATAGATTTTTTATACACAAGAAAAGCAGAATTAGATCACCTATCTTTCTTAGAGATAGACAGAGATGGCATACAAACTGATCTCAATGAGGGACGTCCATGGACTTAACACTACAAGCTAACGCATCCCTGGGTTTGAACGAGACATTACAAGAAGATAATTTCGAAAGTGCAGAACATTCTACGGCTCGACTCAAACCCAAAACCCATGACCCAAGACGTATATTATGCTCAGATTGATCATATCAGTTAGTCTCAGCTCTGGATCTAGGTAGTCTTGGATTTTTTTAGGTGGGGCAAAAACTGAAAAATTCAGCCCCCATCTGGCCTAGATTTTGGACGTCCTTTTTTGCCGTCTATATAGCGATTAAGAGTACGTTAGACCCAAACTCGAGTCAGAGAGACTCCAACGCGAGTTGACCTACTTTGCCGCCCCCCTTAAAATCTGTAAAAATTGTTTACAAATGGCAGAAAATGATTAAATAATCAAATAGACATCTTACATCGGTCTCGGTACAAAACATGTCGTTCTATTAACACTAGAGATCGCCTAGAAGTCGACAAATATCGACCGTATATCCTAGAATTATCAGCTGTAAAATATCTATACTTTTATACCTATAGAACAATTTAAAAAATGAATTAACTACTCAAAATGACATTAGGTGTTTGATATGGAAAAATCATGCTTACGTCACTCCTGTATTCAGTATAAAAATGACGTTCCGTGTATAACAGATAGGCCTGTATACGTGTCCGCATCAAAGGCGCGATTGTGTGCGTAATGGTTTATTTTCCTAATTTAACGTATTTCTAATGTATTTTTATATAAAATATTAACTTTCTGCTCTTGTTCTCCGTATAAAAAATCTCATACTCCTCCGTCCGTGTAATTGTGGTGAAAGGCTTACCAAAAATTTTGCTTCACGTATTAATTGTTATGATGATATCCATAACAGGCAAGTGTCCAACCAGGACACAATTAGTTAGAGAGAGATCAGAAAACATTTAACGTAGAATGTTTTCAAAACCCCAAATGGACTCCTACGAGGTTTAACGACTGCTATCTGTCGATAACAACCGGGACCGGCTGCTTGAGGTGCCGTCCGGAAACGCGCATGAAAATACCACTATCGGTCAGAGCCATCACTTCATCATCACATCATCACATTACTGACCGCGCCTGTCGTTGCTTAACTTGCGTGATTGTATGCGGTCTACGCCAGCCGCGCATCCGCGGATCGTCGTAATTGAACCGAAATCCAATCTGTGTACGTCCCGAGTTTTTCTTTCTAAAACATGGCAACACTTATGTAAATACAGCGCAGTTGTCCAAAATGGTTATGTATACAAATAGCTTGATTGCGAACGATGTGGCAGGTCAATCACCTGTCATTGTAATTGTATGAGTACATAAACAATTAACAAGTTAAATAAGGCTTTAATGTTTAATTATTATGTAGGTATCTACTGTGATGTGTCTTTCGTTTAAATATATTTAACCGTGTACATTTTTTTAAAGAAAAACGCGCGGGACACGGTCTGCCATAATTTAAAGTGACAGCTAGAAATTTTAAAAGTATGATAAAAAAAATCATTTTGTCGATGGTTTAATCGATTTCGTGTGCATTGTTATATTTGAATTAGTTGACATGTCTCCATCGTATTGAAACTGCCTCAATCCTGGTTACAGTACACGAGGTACAGTGTTGCCACCGGTTCCGATTCTTCAGGCCTCTGCTGCTAGATCTGGTTTGAAGGGTATGGTAAGGCAGATATACTTAACCGGGGGTTCCACTTGTGGGGGGCACTTGTGGTCCACCTAAGAGAGAACTTCGATCGTATCTTTTATTGATAGATCGACTAATATACTAAAAAAACTAGAAGCGCACTTCCGATCACAAATCATAAACAAGTCAACGATCTTGAGGTTAAGTCATTCGTCCTCGTGTAGGCGTCGTGAGCGGTCGTGCGAGGTCCCCGCTCGGGTAGTCTTTGTTCTGAGTGATTCAGAGCTAATTAGTTTGCAGCCTTCCTTTTATGAGGATGTAATATCTGTTTATGGTTTCCATCGCTTATTATGCTCTAAACTATAATTTTTTTACCACGTTAATTTTTCTCTTTTTTTTATATTTCAGTATTGGTAAATCGAAATTTAACACACAAACTCACATTCGCATTTGTGTAGTAATAATTAGTACTAAATCTATTAGGAATAATAAGTCTTAAGTAGTTTTTTTTTTCTATTAACAAATTCGGAGAGGTTCTGAGTTCTGAAGCTGCAAGGAAGATGGGGAAAGATTGTGGAACAGAATGGTACCTATATAATTTAATAAATCAAACCAATTTTTAATTTACCTAAATAGTCAGCACGAATTTACCGGACAAACTATTAGAATTAATTTAACTAGAGGTAAATAAATTGAAACTGGAGTTGAGACACACAGAATTAAATTAACGTTACTTCACAAAATTCTCAGCCTTGCGTTTTCCTTGGCTTCGCTCTTAATGTAGATTAAAATAATCTCAATGTTGCCGCATTCAGATGCATTATTGCCAGATGCTCCGGGAATTCTCGCAGGACGCCTTGGCTTGCTGCACCGGTAGATAGCTACTAAATATGGATCAGGAAACATTCTACGAACGCGTACTCCATTGCGTTCATGGTGAGGTCGTGTAGACTAAAGAAAGACTTTGAGACTAATATACTTTTTGTGCTAGTTGTACGTTTTTTATGAGATACGGCATTTACAATTGATATAGATGTCAACGGGAGGCAGTGAGCACTCTCCAGGTTGTGCACCGATACTATTAAGAGGGTAAAGATCTTCAAGTCTAAAAATACACGCTCCTTCACTAAACAAAATTATTTTAATGTGTGAAAGCGTATATTTATTATAAATATTTACTAGCATGTGTATGCAATTTTTTTAAACCCAGACTCGTCGATGCTCTCATTGATCAACTAAGAGGGCGATCTGTCATGTTCATAAATTTATATAGTGAATAGACGAGTTGTACGACTTGTCAACTTATTTATGCACTGGTTGGTCAAAAAAACTGGCAGTTCCCGTCATTTGTACTGTTTACCGAATTATTATTGGTTTATAAAAAGTTATGTGTGGGTAAAGACTTTGGAGGGGCGTGCATTTTTAGACTAGAACACTTATGAGTATATTTTAAACTTAATATAGAGTACGAATACAATGTAATATAACAAGCGTCATCTAATGAATTTTCCTAGCACTCTTTTTACATGACGTTCGATTACACTTTCACAACAAGTGCTAGTAAAGTAGTATTGCTTACGTAACATAGATGGCGATACTAACATTAAAATTATTCATTAAACAGCTTAAATGCCATACATTGGTACAAAAATATTCGCTAAATATAGGTATTTGCAAAATAGTGCTTTATAGAGAAGCTAGTACCTAATATATAACACATATCTGTGTTATAAGTCATGTCTCGGTGTATTATGTAGTATTATGAATAGTGTTATTTATATAAACCTCTTCATCAATCTATTTTTTCTTACGCTACAGTCGAAAAGAAATTGAGTTCGGTACATTCTATAGTGCCATACCTGGGTTTCCCAACATTTTCTTTGTCAATTTCAATTGAAACAAATTACCATGCCCTTTAGAATGTTTTAATAAAATGAAATGCACAGTTTAATGTTACCAGACCTTTATTTATTCTAATTCAAATTCACAAAATAAAATAATAAGCATAGAAATAGGAATAGTTAATAGAATAGCAGTATAAATGTTTTGTACCGAAACCGACAACCAGTGTCCTTTCATAATGTGATAACACGACGACATACAAGTTTATAAAATAAGAAAATTACGCCAATTTATAAAAGAAACCAGGTCTAATGATTGGATATTAGTGCAATGTAGACAGACGGAGACATACGCAAATGAATCGCCCCTAATCCGTAACTTTTGACTAGGAAGTGTGCTCCAACGTTATTTTTTCAACGTTTTAAAGTTCGATCTCTCAATCTTAAGTCTGAAAATACCCATTAACAATTGCCGCTCATATTTTATCAATATATTTATTTATATAGGGTGGAGTGCGGAGATGGACCACATGTTTTTGAACTTTATTAATATATATTTTTTCACTAAAGTGCTATACTGACGGCACGAACATAGCCTTTTTATGGAATAATTGCAATTTTTAAAAAAGTATTATCGGCCAAAATCTCCCACACTATGCGGGAGAGTCGGACCACCCAGGTAAGGAGAGCCATAAATAAATATCGACAAAATAAACGTTCAAATGTTACTAAGAAGGTGGATAAACATATAAATTAAAGGAAAATCTTTAATTTGTCATCGTATCTCCACATCGGTCGCACATATAGCGATATTCGGTGCAGCCTTCGTGGGACCACCGTTCACAAATGGTGCATTACAGCCAGTCAACTCTACTCAGAGTATTTTCAAATTTTTCGCCAGAGAATGTACGATAGTTGTCACCCGGTTCTGTTGTTTCAGGGCTATCACGCAGAGCAGGGCTATCATCTATTTGTTTTTACTATTGGTACATCGCACTTACACATAACATGGTCCGTCTCTCCTTAATTGCGTTGCCAGATTGACGACTTTCTCACATTAAAAGCACAATAAATAAACGAAAAAAGAAATTTTATCATTTCATGAACATATTAACACACAAACATCAATTCTTCTTACACAAGCATAAGGTCCTAAACGTAGTTTAGTTTTTTAAAACGTACCCAAAAAAAATCCTGCTTCCGAAACTTTTTAATTCATTATATTTATTTTATTAATTTACAAATACAAATCTAACAGTTGCTGAGCAAACAAGTAAACGCACACGTAAGTGTTGGCAACATAAATAAATGTTACAGTTTAGTAGAAAAGTACGATGGTCCGTTTCTCCCGCTGGTCCATCTCTCCCGGTTTTACTATAATAATCAAAAATCTGCACACAATTTTACGGTTTCTACCCAAAAGGACTGGTCCACTTTAGAGTTTGTATGAAGTATTTTGACGCCTAGAATAGGCAAATACTCTGGAAATCCTTTTATTTCAATCTCTGTATATTTATGGGTATCTTCTGTACTGCTTTCGAACATCTAGAATTTTAACAATAATTTAATATAATATACAAAAAAATATGTAATAATATGCGTTTAATGCTAAGAAAGTGGCTAGTATTTGCGTTTATTGTATTATTCCCAAAAACCAAATACTCATTCGTTACTTAGCAAATTAAATCAAACTTATTAACAAGACATCTGAATCAACAAGACATCGGCAGTGACCACTTACTGTGAAATGATTACTGCCACCCATAAACATGTCTATTCTACAGATCAACCAAATTATATCTTAGTCGACCACTCCCTTCGTTCTTCGTTCCAGTCGTGTCTCCCTTACCTTACCGGCACAGGTCTTCCAATAAGAACATAGCAGAAAAAACACTCTTGTTATACGACAGAAATAGATGTTGCACTGGTGACTCCGGAGTCGAACCAAAAACTTCTACCACCTATTATGTTTACCACAACTATTTTATAATAAAATGTCATACCTGACACTCATCCGGATCAGTAAGGATTGTATAAGTCACGGGATTGGATTCACTACTAGTCATCTCTACGTATTTTTGATTCCAAGATAATAGTTGCAGATTCGATGTATTGTTTTTAAATTTTACGACCACATTCTTGCAATAAAATCTTATAACTTGAGTAACTGTTGTTTTGGTTTGTGACTGAAAAAACCTTAACTGGCGATAATTAAACATCTGAAAGTAGAAATTTTAATTTTAAGGAAAGACGTATTTAATCCCTGTCGAGCCTGTGTTTACAGCACTCCTTGACAGTGTTTACTGACTGCATATGTGCACAGTGGCCTCTACCGCCCTGCATTTCTCCTCATCTTTTTTCTCTGTTCTCGTTTTTGGATTTTCCAAATTTATTTCATCATACTTACGTGATATGGGTTATTAATATCAAACGATTTGTCCATCAAGGAGAATTCAGTATGTGCTCTGTCAATTTTGATTAATTTCCCAGCGACGTTTACTTCTTCTTCGTCCTCATTGAACATCAAACACGTTTCAGTTTCAGCCATATTACATACCACGTTGAATGGGTTCGGTTTATATATAAAAAAGTGATCTGTAATAGACAGAGTATCGTCAAGATTATTGTCATAAAGCGAGAGAGTTTTTACACAAAATGAGATTCTTTACACTTTTAGATATTATTGTAGTGGCAATTAGTAGTTAGATTTTTAAACTTGATAAAAGAAGAATTTATACAAAAGATCTTAGCATATACATATTTACAGAAATATACTTGTAGGTACTAAGCTCTCAACTTGGCGGAGGTACGAGATTGATTGGGCTAGCTTCACAAATTCAAAAACAAAATTTAAGTAGGAAAAAAATCTTAAATTTATTTTTATTTATTTCACATGACATGTAATTACTAAAAGTTGTGAGCTATTTGACCTGCCCTGTAAAAACAGAAAAACTTATAGGTATGTAATGTGTTGTGGAGATGCATATTTACGTGGGCAAAACCGAGGGCAACTCTTAGTTTAATATAATATGGCTTACCACTAAAAACAGTTTTGCCTGCAGACTTATAAATTTCCGACAGACTTAGGCACGACTCTGCAGCATTTTCGAAAGAATTCCCTAGAGCACATATACAGATAATAAAAATATTACCATAGTAAATGAGACGAATCGGGTAGGGATTTTTCCAATTAATAAATTACGATGTTCGGAAGCAAAAAAAACAAGAAAACACTACATAATTGAATACCTCCTTCTGTTATGTTGCTATGCTACCTACATTGGTTCCTACGGAGTCGAACCGAGAAAGTTTTTACCTTGTAGGCTGGATTATCGTCAATGTAAAAAATAATCAGCTTATTATACACAAGTATATAGGTATACCAGATGTATGTTGCATGTCGGTTGACAAACGCTCGCTGTTTTGATAATGCTATTTGGTAGGCACATTTTTGATAATTTAAAATGTTTTTAAACCCGCCGGGCACTTACTGATGTGCTCGCATAACTATGAACATTTGTGCATATTACGGGTTGCAACTTGGGCATGCGGTACGCCTGTTGCCTGCGGTACATTGCTATTATATTTCTCGAAGGTTCTCAATTTGATATTCTCAAGTATATTCTTTTAATGTTAGACCACGCATAACTTTTTTCGGAGCAGAGCATTTTTGACAATTATTTTTTTAATGGACAGGTAAATATACATATACTCCGAAGTTACTCCCACAAAAACCCTAAGGGTAGAAAAATAAGGGACGATTGACTGTTAATACGTCAGTTTTTTTTTTTTGTAAAAAAGTTATTTTGAAGGGATTTTTTTATAATAAAGTACGTATTAAACAACGTTTAATTTTCAAAAGTGAAGATTTTTTTTAAGCATTTTAAAGTTAATTTATTTACCTCCAGTATCTTCCCCCGAGTCGTAACACTGAAATTCATCGAATAGATTATTATTAAAACAACTGTAGGGATAACGAAAATAACTTACACAGCTGTAAGCACTTTAATTTGAAAAAAAAATCGATATATTAATTACTGAAGTCAATATTATTTTGTCAATTACCTTTTCTCCTTTATCGCCTCTCAGGCCCTGAAATATTGAACATAAAGTCAGAACTGTAAAGCCGATACTTAGGAAATACAAGCTTTTTGCCGTTCCTAGTTGATACACAATCTAACTTATCTTAGATGCATATGCAACAGATACATATTTTTTCTAATGTACATGACATTTTCATAAATATATTGCGATGCAAAGGTAAGAATATTATTATTTTTAAATTTTTCTCGAAGAGACTCGTTATAGCCCATGTTATAAATTGCGCGAATAGCAATTTTGCAGAACAAAGATAGTATAAAATATATTAGTATAATATTAGCTGCATTACCCCAAAGCAAAACGCCATTAATCTACAATCGACTAAAAAAATACCCGAAATATACTAGTATAGCGGTTTCGACACCGGTAAGAGAGCATATTCTTTTAATAGCATAGACTGCTGAATTAAGTCTATCCGTCAGCTGGAAGACGTGGAGCCCCAGTTGTAATTTTGATTGTGTTGTCAATAGTGATTCCAAGAAAATTGCATGGGCAACGGCAAACGGGGAAGAGCCCGTGGAAAGAAGTATCATCCGCAAACAATATTAATATAACATATAAATTAAAAATAAGAAAGGGCCCAGAATTGAGCCCTGGGAAATTCCCGTCTGTACTATTGAACCGAGTGAACTTTTACCGTTGATTTCAACCCTCTGAGTTTTACTGCTCATAGAAGAACTCAGAAGTTTGAGTGCGGAATTTTTGATGCCATAGTGGTTTTCTGATAGGCTCGTCAGAGGCTTTGGACAAATCACAGAATACACCTAGTGCATCTGACTGTTGACTGAATACTGAACCTTGAATCCCCGAAAAAATACGAAAACTAATGATCTAATAGTCTAATAAAAAATACATATAGCTATAGAAATAAGATGTCGGGGTTTGTTCGTTTTAGAACCTTCGTGTTGCTATTTTGATCGTGTGATATAATTATAATACAATTCACAAACTGGTTGAAATCTGTTTGTACATTTATTAGTTTTCAATAAAAATTGTTGTCAAAAAGAAGAACTGGCATGTGGGTATTCGTGGTATTCGTGGAGTTGTAACAGCTACATTTATTTCTTTTATTTAAGACAAATGCTTAATATTAATTACCGGTTCTCCTCTTTCTCCTCTGGCGCCATCTGTCCCCTGAAATATTAAACATAAAACGATAATAAACTGACTCTATTGATAAATGTGTCTCATTATTTAATTTACCTAATATTTGTCCGACATTTACAGATTACGTCTCATTCAGCCAGCATTGAACAATTCAGAATGTGTGAACAAAACTATGGGTATTATAATACTGGTGATATACAAATGATGTTGTCAAAAAGTAGAACTGGCATGTCGGTAATGTCAGTACAGAGCCCGTGGAAACGTCGAAACGTGGATTAGTGGACCTCCAGCCTGGCGGTGGCGCTTAGCAACTCTTAGCACACTACAGTTTCTAATTAATTCTATCATTTGTTTTAATATCAAAAACTGACTATTTAACACTCACATTTACACCTGCCGGACCTATAGGACCTGGAATCCCCTGAAAAATACAAAAAATAATGATGTTATGGGCTAATATAAAAAACCATAATACGTTAGGAGCTAGGTAAGAACCTTCAATGTACTATTTTGATATTTTTTCATATTATTACAATTCACAAAAATGATTACAGATATAATTGCACATTTATCCATTTTTAGTTAAAATACAATCTTGGATAAATATCACGGAATTGCACCAGTTTGATTGTTGTAACGGCTACATTTATTTCTATTATTCTGTACAAATGATTAATATTAATTACCGGTTCTCCTCTTTCTCCTCTTGCGCCATCTGTCCCCTGAAATATTAAACATAAAACGATAATAGACTGACTCGAATGATTAATGAGTCTCATTTTTTAATTAACCTAATATTTGTACGACATTTTACAGATTACGTCTCATTCAGCATTGAACAACTCCGAATGTGTGAACAAAATTATGGATATTATTTATGAATATTTATATAAGACGAACCGTGACAGAATAGGTTTTCTTTGTATTTAAGTGCACAGGTACAAGATATACAAATGATGTTGTCAAAAAGTAGAACTGGCACATCGGTAATGTCAGTACAGAGCCCGTGGAAACGTCGAAACGTGGATTAGTGAACCGTAATATGTCAGTAGCTGCTAGATGACGTTCTATTATGATCATTTATTACAATTATTATTATTATTTTTGATATTATTACAATTCGCAAAAAATATAAAAATTCTGTTTGGTCATTTATCAATTTTTAATTAAAATAAGTTTTGACAAATACCGCACAAATGTTCTAGTCATATTATTGTAAAGTATACATTTAATTCTATTTTATTTGTTCAAATGTTTAATATTAATTACCTGTTCCCTAGCTTACATATTATCCCCAAAGTATACCTTTTTATTGGATTGTGTATTATCATATTTTATTTGTATTGTTATCCATAATATCTTTTTTACTTATACTGGTTTTTTCGTTTAAATACAACCCTGGATGAAATTGTATCAGAAAAAAGAAAACAATTTCTATCACGATTTCAGATCAACGAAAGATTTCTTCAGGAAGATGTATCTTGTTGGAATGCAAGTTTTCTTGAAGCTAAACCTCTTTTGGCTATAGTCTGAAGGTTATAAATGACACTCCTGAAAGGGCTGTCAAACTATAATTTATTAGTTTTTTTCTGAAGACTTATTACGACTGAATACGTATTACGTATTATATATGTAATGTGTCAAGTTGCAAATAAAATTAAAATATTACTTACCTTCGCTTCCCCTTTGGCGATATCTGTCGACAAATATCGAGAAATTTTAAAACAACTGACAATACGAAATAAAAGTTAATTGAATTAACACATAATAATTATACAAGTACATATTCAGCCAAATAAAACATTGTTTTTAATTACTTAATTCACTTTGTTTTATCTCTTATATTGTTAAGTACTTATTAATAATTTTGTAAGCAATACAATGTATTTAATAAGTTAATAACAATAGCTTCTATCACATCCACTACCACGAGGAATTATTATCGGGATATTTTGTATCGCTATGTCCTTCCTCGGATTCCAAACAATCTCCATTCCAAAATTTCATCTAAAATTGTTCAGCTGTTTGAAAAGTGTACTTACTAACTTTCGCATTTATAATATTAATGAAAAGTATGTATTAGCACGAATTATATAAATATTATATATAGTATTTATTAATACCAAATTGTTTAAGTGTTTGACTTACTATCAAAAGATTCTGCCGATGGACCAGATTTACTGCACTCCTAAAATAAAGGACCATAAATCGGTTGAAAGTACCAAAATAATATTATTCAATTTTATACTCATTCAAAAAATATTTGCAGACAATAGCGACCTGTTATCGTCGTTAAACGATTATTATCGTTAAACGATAATTTCTAAGACGAAAGAAATATCAAGGCGACCGTCTCAGTGAGATTGTTACTTAATAAGATTCCTTTGGCGGCTAGCACTATAATACTATGGTTGTAGAAGTGCCATGAAAATATCCCTTTAAATTAAAACATTTGAACTCTAAGATATCTATATTGAGGAAATATGGCATTTGCATTGTGCACGTGTTAAAGCTATGTACTTATTCTTACCTCTGGGAATATTTACAAAATCTCACGATTTAGTAGACAAGGCTTGAAAACAACGAAAAAAAACACACTATCCGGTTTAAAGTTCCTTCTCCGAGACATTTGCTACATTTAAATACGGAATTTGTGTGTGCCAAAAGGTTTGACCAAAATACGATAAGATTTTTTTTTCATCTGTACATATAAAACTTTAAAATACTTACTACTCTAACTTTGCATGTATCTGAAAGAGGACATAAAATTGGCATTAACTAACTGAACATATATTTTAATGTAAGTAACTAGAAAGTAAAATAACTAAATTCAATTCAACATTACCAAATATTTTAAATCAATTAATTACTTTAATTTACATAAAAATATAATGTATAAAGCGAGAGCTCACTAAAAACGTATTAAAACAAAAACACGAAAACTAACACACATTGCCACAATCTTTCAAAGTTCTATCTTACCTTGGTTTGGGAAGCTTTCGGCATTATCCTGGATAAAAAAGAAGGCATTCAAATTACGGTAAATAAAGTGAAAGTTTATTAACAATCATTCATAATTTGTTTTTATGTTAAACCCTCCAGCTAAGCTCAAAGGCTTGTGTTAGGAGTGTGTTAATGTCGATTGTTCAATCCATTATCCTGTCAATATCACATAAGACTGTCAAATTAACTATCGGCTACAGGAACCAATAGACATTTGAAGACAGAACATTTCGTGGGAGGCACCATCGCCGCACTTGTTTCTGTCGGAGAACAGCAGTGTTCTTGTTGCTGTGTTCTGGTTTGAAGAGTGAGGCAAGGGAGACGCTTAATCAAGGCGTTCCAACTTAGTTCCCGGTAGAGACGCCCGTATTCGCCTAAAGAAAGAACTTCGACACTGTCTTAGGTTGCTATTTGTGAAAAATAACAGGTACTTTTATACATAATCACGTGTGTTTGTCACAATTCCTCAGTTAAATATACGAATGTAGAGAGCAAAATTAAAATGATTTCACAATTTTACCACATCAGTGTTGCATGAATTACTGAAGACTAGGAGTTCTGATATTTTTTTCTTTCAGCCACAGAACGCAATTGACTTACATTCAATTGTGTTATATACATAAAATACTCCAGTTCTCCATACAATAATATATACATACCGCAAGTGTTGAATACAAAACTGAAACACAACATAAACATAAATAAATATATTTATAATACGAATAAAAACTATTATCCACAGCATTACACTTATTTTTTAAGTACCTTGGAAAATTGTAATATACAATAGCAATACAACATTTGCCGCGACTGCCATCTTTGATTACTAATAATGTACTACATGTTAAATATGGATTCCAGGAAAAACTCACAAAATCGTGTTTGTTAATATTTCCTCTAAATTCCATAAATAGTTTTCATTGCCTTTATCCCTATATTGTGTTTTACCTAAACTAAGATTAAAGTTATTAAAATGGGTCGTTATTAAATAATCGAACGCTTATAATAAATAGATGTGAGCTTATCTAATTACATGAATTCATTTGATATTTTTTTACTCTTTACTATTTTCTTACGCTTCGAATTTAGTTTATTACTCAGTTTTTAATTTAATACACTCTGCTTGCGTAAAACACTAGCTGTTGCCAGCGGCTTTGCCCGCGTCATTATATTGGGTTATATTAAATATTTAGTAGCATCGGATTTCAATGTAGTAGCGTTTGCTTTACGTCTGGTGCTCTCAAAACTAAAGCAAATATGACATTGCTTCAAAGATTTTTTTCGCAATGCAGCAATGTTTCGTTCGTCTTTCATCAGCCGTGTCTCGCACCTGAATTATTTAATAAACATTTAAATTTTCTTCTAAACTCTGCGCCCAAACAACATGATTTAAATGCCAAAGTTTATTTTCATAAAATTATCTTGACGATGAAGTAATTTTCGGTCATAAGAATTAATATTCCTGCCTAATAATAATGCAAAAAAATACCTTTTATCAACATTTTTTTCACTTAAAATGTCTTATTAAAAATATGCCACAGCTTATTTATAAGAGATATATATAGTGTCGTGGACTTATTTTTAGATCTACTAATAACTAATATTTTTGTAGTACATTGTACTTACATATCATTAATCGTTAATCCAGCGTACGCGTATAAAGCAGTTTGATAGCGCGAGCTACTCCACAAATATCAATATTTGAGTGTAACCAAGAATGTTAATGCTAGATAGCCTATAGCCTTCCTCGGAAAATGGACCATCAAACACAAAAATAATTTTACAATTCAGACCAGTAGTTTCTGACATTAGCGCATTCAGCCCATCAAACAAACAAACTGTTCAGCTTCAGCTTTATATATTAGTATAAGATGATAACACCTTCCTGTTTATTCGCAAAACTGACATGATGCTTATTTTTACCACACAGCTTAGGTACTCGAAGGAGACATGTTATATGAATGAAGACAAAAAAATCTTCTGCTAAAATGTATAAAAACCCAACATTATCCGCGCTGTGGTACGAAAAGGTATTATCTGCACCGCATTCATGTCATACCTTATCTTGTATATTTACTTATACAGTAAATCGTTACCTTTCCATATCGATAAGTAAATCCTAGGTTTAGGTATGGCCCAACCCTATTATGTCCCACTGCTGGGCATAGGTCTCATTCCACAACTGGGGGAGAGAAGGTTTAGATATCTACCTTACAAATTGGAGTTACTAAAACATTTCGCGTTTCGACTCCGGAGACACCATCTTCACATACTTTATTGCATTTAACGACATGGCACTTATCAGGTCGACTGCATGCTCGTTTTATTAAAAAACTATTTTGGTGGCTTCTTGAAATTTTAGTTATGCTGAAAAGGAGAATTACTATGAAAACGCGATACATATCTGAACACTTTTTGATTTAAAATAAGGCTTGTACCTTCTTTTCTATACTCCTAATATCTATATTCCTTGTTTCATGATTATGTTTTATTTTTTTATTTGATTTGCTAATACTATTATAGTAGCGCCATCTGTGTAATATAAATGACACTACCTCATCTGGCTGTATGGACTTCAAGCATTACGAACATTAGGTTTTCCCAAACATGGAACTCGCAGTGCTACAAAACTACACTAGATGGCGTTTGTACTTCAACCCAGAATTTAGGTACGAAGTCACTTACGTCTTACTTTTTCTTGGTACCAACTACAACTCAGAATGATATACGCCTGAGATACGAAAAAAGGAACTAACGCCTCTTCGCCGCAAGGAGAAACTAGGTGAAAGAATACATTACGGTACATCTTGTAGGAGTTATCAATCTCGGTTAATAAAATGGTAATTTACTTCTACTACTCTACTTTTATCTCTACTCTTATCAACTTTTAAATGTTAAGACATATATTTATATAGAAGAAATAAAAATTAAACTGTCCGCTGCGTTACTGTTAGATAATTAAGTACTTATTTATTTAGGAGTCTTCTAGTGTTGAGCTAGACAACTATAACTTAACCTTTTTTAGTATGGAAAATGCACGCATTGTGTGAAACCTCACACCCCATTTGACTCTAGTTTTATTTGGGATAGCACTTAGCACTTATTGAAACGACGAGATATTGGGCCCTTTGCAAAGGGATGGGAGTGAAAAATTTATGAAGTAAAGACCGTGACCATTTAAATAAAAATAGGTAAATTTTAAATTAAAGAAGAAAGAAACAAACAAAGAGAGAAATAATTCCACCAAAACATAAATGTGAAAATTGATAGCCAAGTTCAATATGGTGTGGTTGTCTGCTCCACCAAAAGGTAGTGATATGTAAATAGGCGGCAAGTTCAGTAGACGAACCTGCAACATATTTATTTATTAGATTGTTTAACATTATTTAAGCAAACGACTTAAAATATACAGTATCTCAAATGTACACATATATAATTAGATACTTGTTGTTCGTAATAAAATTATAAAATTATAAAAGCTACTACTTGCTTATAAAATATTTTTTTTTCATGTTTACGCAGTATAGTTTTAATTTTTTAGCCCTTGTATTGTTATTATAGTTATTTGGTAGCTGGTATACGCTTAAATATGTAGTACGTAATCACATTTTTGTGATATAAATAAAAAACCCACTGGTTTTTGATTTTTTGAGACGGGGACAGGGACAAACAATCGTTCTGAAGCGCTACGAGGTGCGCCGGGCCGCTAGTATAAATAATGTTACTATAAAATTTAAATATGTACTTTGATTTTGATTTCGAAACTATACTTTTGTCCTATAATGAAATGCTCACGTGCTACAACGGCTAGTGTTACAGTAATTACTTAAAATCCATACGATATTCAGCGGTTACCCTTGCTTTTAAAAAACTTGTTTGTAAAAAACCCCAGAGTTCACAAAAAACAGTATATAGTGGTACATACTATAGAACATTACTTATCTACTCCAGCCAGGTGTTCGGAATACTGCCAAAAGTAACTTTTACTACGAAACTTTTTACTCTCGGAACAAAACTACAATCCTATTCCTGAACCACAAACTTGTACTGCACTTACGTTCGATACAAATACAATTTGTATCAGCGAAAGGCGAAGTGTGAAACATACTACAGGGACAGGTTACAACTGCAATGTCCGTATTCTGCACAAAGTTCCATATTGTACCTTAGTATGTATACAGTAACTTTTGTATCGGAGAAAGGCGCTAAGTTTGAATCATTGCACAGGTAAAGATTTATCCTTAACAGTATAAATATTGTTTTATTTATATACCTATTTATTTTATATATTTATCTATAAGAAAATATATATTATTTATATATGTTTGAAATGTGCACGCTGAACTACCATGTGTGACCATTCTCCAGTCACAGGTATGCTAGTATATATTTCTTTAGAAATAAGCAGAACTTTTGCCTTTTACATTAAGTGTGCAAAATTATAAAAAAAACATATTATAAAGATTACAATAATCGGAGAATGACGCTAAGTGTGAATCATTATATAGGTAAAGAACAAGATTACCATGTCCGTATTCTATACAAAGTTCCATATTGTACCTTAGTATCTCTTTTACAGTATTTTTTATCAATAAAAAGAGCTGAAAGCGAATCATAATTCAGGTAAAAATTACAACTACAATGTCTGTATTCTATACAAAGTTCTATATTTTTTCTTAAAGTTTCTTATATTAAACCTCTCTTTTGTACCTGGAAAAGGCGCTGAGTTCGAAGTATAATTCAGGTACACTTTACAACTGAAATGTCCGTATACAATACAAAGTTCCATATTATAAAGCTTAAGGTCTGCTACACAATACCTTTCATAATACAATACGAATACGTAAAATTTTCAATAATAGCGCGCCTGGTCTAGCCTTGTTCCGTGTTTGATACGGGATTATATAGCCGAATATAATATTGATAAGGTAGAGGCGATGACGTCAAATGCATACATGATATTTGTTTCCGTGAACAATATTTGCGTACATTTTAGATTGGATTGATAATTAAAAACAAAATTCAATGTACCCAAATATATTTAGCTAGTCATAGTAGGAGACATGCTTAACTAAGGCGTTCCAACTTAGTCCTCAGAGGCAGCAATGCAACTGTGGTCGATCTAAGAATGAACTTCGATCCTATCTTGGGTTAATTACAGATGTCCGAGGGCAACAGTGACCACTTACCATCAGTTGGACTGTTTTTACTACCTACCTACCTAGCTACCTCCCACTTATAAAACACAAAAAGGAATCGAGATGATTTCGAGACTCCAATATTAATTCACTACCAAATTATGCCGCGTGCGCAAACTTGTCTACTAAAAAGATGTATTACGATTTCAGTAGATCTACATTCATTTGATATTCATGCGTCTGAAATCAGAATGCGATATACGACATTCGTCATACAAAGGTTTCCGTAGGTCTGGAATAATCTTTATTTCATGAGTCTTCCTTTGTTGGATGCCAAAATACATC